>CM076578.1:593940068-594198810 GCA_034641835.2 Pinus albicaulis | reverse complement strand
TGTTAAAGCCTCCCACTTTCACTTCTTTAATTGGAGCTTGAGGATGGTATATCGTCACCACATGCCAAAATTTATTTCAGTTTATGATTTCTTTGAAAGAATAGATATGTTTCTTTTTTTACCATGAACATGTTTTGAATGTCGAGTTAGTTTTATGTTTCAAATGCATAGGTAGGTTTTCTTAAATTCAACTCGTCTTTCCCACAATTCTCATCATATATTTGTCAATGATAAATGCATCTACAAGTAGTTTTCTTACAGGTCCTATTAGAGCAACAAAGGGGGACTCGACCAACATCCTTAGCTTCAATTTCCACCCTTCACTAACTATCTTTCAACCAAATCGCCTTCAACTCTGTTTTTCGAGATCTTCACCATAACATACAGAACCACCTTGGGGGTGCAAGACGAGCTTTGAAATAATTTATGATATTGGCCAAAGGGTTTTATACCTTCCATCCACCTAGTTCCACCTTCATTCCACATTTCCTACCCCTTTCCTCACCATTTCTAGCCTCAAAATACCCTCAGTCTATTTCTTGTAGTGTTTTAGGACATCATGTAGCACTATAGGAAATCCTATAGTAGATCCTGTAGATGTTGCGAGAAAATATACCCTAAGGTATTGGTTGAGGGACCTAACAGAGAGGAAGACATACAATCACAAGAAGCATTCAAATTACAAGTCATAACACTTAAGCTAGAAAACTAGAGATATGTGACCTTACTAGTATGTCCTACGTTTGAGGTCCATCCCGTAGGGTGAAAACACTATGCTACTCTTCTTGCTTCAAAAACCCGCAAATCACTCAAGGAAAAACACAAAGACTAGTTTTACCACATATATATCCTAAATGTCAGTATTTTAGATCATATAAACTCATAAATGAATCATGAAATAACGATTACAAGATCATTAACATGTATATGAAACATATAGTAACATGACATCAAGAACGAGACATAACTTCTTTTAAAAATAAAGTGGAGATACCACTTGAAATTAGCCACGGCTTTGAGCGAAACCATCCTTCAGATCCGTCCAGCCCAATCCTCAACAATCTTCTTCCATAAGAGGTGCACAAAGGATGTCACATAAAACGGGGTGATCATCACAAGGAAACAAGGGTTTCCTGAACTTGGAAGTGCGGGAGGCACATGGATAATTAGACGTTATCTGAGCTATAACAGGATATAGTATCAATATCATTCTCTCTCCTCCCTTAGGCCTTCCCAATGAGGTGTATTTATACTTCCTCAAATAGTTTTTCAGTTGGCAAAGAGTTTGGCCATGGGCTGGCGTAGGTGGTTCTTAGGTAAAACCCGTAAATCTCGCCCTATTGATAGGGAGTTTATATTTTTCTAATGTTTTAAATTGTATACATGGGTCAGATATGAGTGAACCCATGTCTGCACACGTAAAATTTTGGGCAGAGTCGCGTATGGAATTGAAAATAATGTTTTCTAAGAATTTGACCAAGTCCGAAATGAAAAGGATGCCCAAGGCTAATACATAAGTCATAAATTATATAAAGGTGATAAATTATGCTATAACATATGCCCCCTAATATATTAGGTCATAAGGGGTACGTGATGTCCGAAATATATTATGTGCATAAGAAAGAATCTTGCGAGGACTTTACTAGATTTCAACTTGCCAAAAACTAGTGAAAGAAATCAGAAAGAAAGCTCATGTCTAAGGCAGGCATACCAATGCTCATTGAAAGAAAATCATTTCTAAATAAAAAGTATGGAGTGGATCCAATATGTATACCAGTATAGAAAAAATTGTAAAGTACATAGTGAATCATCTGATCATTGCTTGAAAAGTACATATCAAAATCATGTCCAAGTATCAGATATAGAAGACTGATAATTGATGTTACAAATATATCTGATCAATGAAGTCACAACTGAATCTCCAAGTACCAAATCATAAGTGGTGGAAAAAATGCCACTGCACGCAACTTGGGTGCAAACATATAGAATGCTACTGTGATGAACTGAAACATATAAGGGTCAATGGTGTCATTGGCAGAAAACTAAAGGAGTTGTCAAAGTTAAATAAAACATGTTGATGCAAACCTGAGGTCTTCATCGATCACTATGGTACAATTTTACACAATGGGAATAAATTATTTGAAGTCGACCATGTGAGAAATCATTTGATTAACAGTCATTGATGTATACTGTTAACAAATGTGAGACAACTCACCGATAATGATGATGAGAGTCAAGGTACCACATTACAATATAATAAGTGTAAATGCGTGATTTGAAGTCGAACACTTCAGAGAATCTACCAATCAGGAGACATTGATGTCTTCTCACTGTCGATAGCGAAGGAATCTACCACTAATGACTGAAAACCCTAAGGTACTGACAAAATACTCTAGATCTTATTCCCAAAGCAATGAGTCAGATTCGATGGTTAAATAGTTGCTGGAAGGAAGGAATTAAGGCATCCCACATCAATCCAGTGCGATTATAAGCCGCAGACCAAAATTCTGAAGGAATCAGATGAAGAAAAGTGAAGTAACCAACCCAAAGCACATTTATGTTATGCACAAAATGTAGCTAGTGCACGACAGAAACCCTCTGAACCAACATATAATGAAAGATGACAAAGAGGAGAGGAATCCACTGAGAGGGTCAAATGGAAACCAAGGCACTGCATGAATTCCAGGTGTGATAATGAAAGTTCAATTCAAACACAAGGGAAATCACTCAGTCAAAGACCCATGGTGCTGAAAAAATGTTGAGCACAAGGTCACCTATCAATCATGTAAATAGGGCATGCAGTCAATGGAGACCTTAAGAGACAATTTACTCAGAGAAAATTTTCAAGGTCCATAAGAGACAAACCCGCCAGCAAGAAGTCAATGGAGACCTTCTCAAACCAACATGATAAAAGGACCAAATAGCTGATGTGATAGAACAATACTGTGACAGACAGGGGATGGCCGACTGAAAAATGTGTCAAGAGACACCACCGAAAGGCCGAATCAGGTTCACTTCCCTGGAACAAAAGAACGACTCATTTTTACTATGGCATCATATGATAACTTTGTATAAGTTTTTCATGCAGGAGGCATGAAAAAAACCTCCATACGATTGGAAGAATAATCAACTGGGGGAGTACTGACTCGATAATAAGGTTATGGCTTCTCCTAAGTAAAACTAAACCCATCCCAAAATGGAGAAAATACATATTTTTTGTGCTTTTTTCAAGGGCGACACAACTAAATCTTTAGTTGCCATCAAATGTGGAAGTGATTTCCCAATCCCTCTCTTTTTGGGATATATATATATATATATATATTGTCTTTTCCATATTGAAATCCTAAACAAGAATAAAAAAATGTCTATAGTACAATGGATATAATGAGTGTCGATAAACATATGCACTAGTTCCTGGGATAGGAACAATCCTATGCTCAATGCAAGGTGGAAAAAATGGTAAATGACACTTAGAGGAATGTTCCATCCACAAGAAAAGGTGTTGAGTCGTAGAAGCTAAGTGATTGCATGGATGACTTTGTAGAAAGACAGGGTCAAAAGATGGCTTATACACGAGTCCAAGTGAAGTCGTCTTAAGAACAAGATATACAACTACTCAATATGCAATGCAACAAAATAACCCAACAACAAAATGGGAGCCTCTAGGGTATAAAGCCAGAAAATATAGTGAAGAAGAAGAAGAATGAAGTTTCAACACATAAGTCATGGTGGGATTAAAGAGGACTCCTAAGCCAACACAATTTGTAGCATGGGCGACATATGCTAGGGAGGATCTAACTAAGAAGCCCATGTAAAGGATGGCTCTACCATCATATCATGATTTATAAGTCAGCGAGCGAAAAAGGTTTAATAATGATGACATGATGAGGTTGACGCTATGGAAAGATTTCAGTATGGAGGCTAGTATGCATAAGTGCAATAAAAAGTGAATTCCTTAACCTATATGCCAGTTATAAAAAAAAATACTTGCCATAACATGTCAATGGTCATGGAACCAAAGCAATAATCGAAACATCTCGAAATAATCAAAATGGACCTGAAAACAACCTATCCCAGCACTTACAATCCAAAGGTTAAAAATTCGTGAACAAATAAAAAAAAAAAAACTTTAAACAAGAAATTTGTGATTTTTTTTAAATTTTGGGCATAAATAGGCCTTTTGGACTCACATTTGGTCATTTGTGCCTTGAAGAACTTTTGAAAGAGCTCTGGAGAAAAAAATCCCCCACTTGGAACTAGAGCAATTATCAGTCGAATTAGCCCAAATCTTCCAGGTAATCTTCTCAATCAACTTAGTCATTAATTTCATTGTCAATTCAAGCAATTTTTTAGGAATTTTACCGTAGAATTTATGTTTTTTTTTTTAACTTTATGCGTATACGCAGGTTCATTATTTCAAACTCACATATAGATGTGACTGTACAAGAAGCAACTCGTGTATGCACAGAGTGAAATTTTAAAATTAAATTCTAATGGTTTTTTAATGAATTGATCCAGGATGACAATTAGTTGGGGAGAGAGGGAGCATAGCAATCTTGACAAATACTTCATGGAGGATAAATTATCCTTGGGTATACTCTAGGGATGAAGATTACTTAAGTTATTTAAAATGCCAAATATGAAAATGAACACCATGTTGCTCGAAATGCTTGTAATTTATTGGGACCCAGAGGAGGATTATTTCATGATCGATCAAATTCCTTTAAGGATCAATATTGACGACATTTATTTCATAAATGGACTCTCTCGAAGAGGGGAACCAATAAATTTACAAGGAAATCCCATAGGAGGGCTAAATGTCGAAGATTATATTCGAGTATATTGTTATGAGGGTACTCAGAAGGTCGGGACACATATCCCAATTATAGATGTGCAATATTTGCACATGAAAATACTTCTCTTCACTATTATCAGAGTTTCCGGATCAACCTACTTGCACCAAGCTTCACGAGGAAACATTATTTTGGCAGTGGAATGCTTGACCACAATATATGATTGGTGCACAACCTTATTGAAAAATTTGAAGAAACAATTGACCTCGATCCAGAATAATAAAACAAAACACTTTGGTAATGGGACCATTCTATGCCATATCTCAACCAATGTGTGGAAAATTCATTGCTTTTAATTTTTTAATTTTCTGTCAATAGTTATACTTTAGTGAATGTTTTGCAAATTGTGGATTGAGTTTGCAAAATATAAGTTCTGAAAGTAAATAATTTTCTGACGAGAGCCATATTTCACTTAATGTTTTGCATCTTGCGGATTGTAGATGGACAAGTTCTGAGAGCAATTTGCATGTTGCGGATTGCAGATGGACAAGTTTTGAGAGCACTTTGCAAACAATTAATAGGCAAGTGTTGTTTAATTCACACAAACTTTATCAAAATGAGATTGTCATTTTTGCCCATCCATTTCATTAAATTTTGTTTGTCACTAATTAAATGTCTTAGATATATATGTTTAGATTTTACATGTAAGTTCTAGTGTTGTGTAATGTGGCAGATGTAATTTTGGAAAGTGAATTTTGGTGAGTGCATGAAAACATGTTTTACTGAGTAAGAAGTCTTGTTTTATTGGAGCCACCATATGTGAATGTATTTCATGCTTTAAGCTATAATATAAAGTTTGGTTAGTTGTACTTTCATGATTTGATTTCAGCAACTGCATCCTCTAGATTAAGTGAATTCTCCAACTCTATGTAAACTTAACTGTGTGAACTCCTTATGTTGAGGAATACCATTTCCCCTACCTTTAAATTTTTAACATGGTATCAGAGTGGTTTTAAACCTTCATTATTGCAAGTGTTTTTACTAAGGATTTAAAAGGAGTTTTGAAAATTTTGTGGAGCCTTATTCTCCACCAATGAGAAAGTTTTTACACAGTGAAAAAAACAAAAATTACACAGTAAGAAATTTTGTTTACACAATGAAAATGGAAACAAAAATCACAAGCTTGAATAATCCACAAATACCACGGTTTAATGGAAACAATTATGACTATTGGGATATTACAATGAGGGCTATGTTTTCCTCACAAGACATTTAGGAATTGGTGGAGAATGGTTTCCAAGAGCCAGCAGATGCAGCAACATATAATGCTTTGACACAAACAGAAAGAGATTTGTTGAGGGATAATAGGAAGGACTCCAAAGGCCTCTTCTACTGTTTCAAGCAATTCATGAAAGTATCTTCCGAAAGATTGCAACATCAACGAAATCCAAGAAAGCATGGAATACCTCCACACAACCTACGAAGGCATGGAAAAGGTGAAGACAACAAAACTGCAAATGATGAGAAGCGATTTTCAAACAATTTGTATGAAAGGGTCTTAGAATATAGACTCATTTTTTACACATGTAATTGGGTTGGTTACCCAAATCAGGCCTCATGGTGAGACACTTGAGGGAAGGAGAATTGTTGAGAAAATTCTCAGAATTTTGCTAGAAAGGTTTGATGCCATAGTTGTGGAAATAGAAGAGACAAAGGGTCTCTCAAAGTTTTTTAGTGGATGAGCTTCATGCATCATTGGTGTCTCATGAGAATAGGTTGAACAAAGCATCAAACTCATCATTGGAGCATGCATTCAAGACACAAGTTTCAATTTGTCAAGGTAGAGGTCGAGGAAGATCAAATTATAGAGGAAGAGGAAGAAGCCCACATAGAGGTGGAAGAAGCAGCCCTTCAAGCTCAAGTGGAAGGGGAAGCAATAAAAATCCAAGCCAAGGCCCAAGCCAAAATCAAGCACAAGGTCAGAGGTATGATAAATCTCAAGTTCAATGTCATTATTGTAAAAAGTATGGTCATTATGAAAATGAATGTATAAAGAAGAAATATGACATAGGTAGCAAACCAAGGGAAAATTTCATAAACAAAAATCAAAACCATGATAGCATGTATTTAGCTTGTAATGTAGCACAAGAAAAAGAAGGAGATGTATGGTTCTTAGATTCAAGGTGTAGCATCACATGACTGGAAATATAGAAATGTTTTCCAATCTAAATGAAAGTATAAAATCAGAAGTGAGATTGGGGACTGATAGCAAAGTCTCTGTCATGGAAAAAGGTGGAGTTGACATTCTAACAAAGAAAGGAGAGAAGAAGTTCATGTCTGATGTTTACTCTGTTCCTGGTATGAAACATAACCTCATATACATTGGAATGCTCATCCAAAATGGCTACAATGTATTTTTCAAGAATGATGTGTGCACAATCTTGGATAAGCCTCCAAGCACACAATTGATTGTAAAAGTTCATATGACAAGCAATAAAATGTTTCCTCTCAAGCTAAGATTATATTTGAAGGAAGAATGTGTTGTAGCAGCTGTTACACAAGATAACTTTCAAGAATAAATTAAAGATGAAAATTGGTTATGGCATTTGAAATTTGGTCCTCTCAACTTCGGAGTTTTGAATTTGTTGCAGAGGAAAGGTATGGTGAAGGGATTGTCACTCATAGAAAAACCAGACAACCTATGTGAAGGATGCATCTTGGGCAGACAACACAGACAATCATTTCAATCACAAAAGTCAATAAGGGAAAAGGAACCCTTGGACATTGTCCACTCAGTTTTATGTGGACCAGTGCAAACATGATCATTTGGTGGCAGCCACTATATTTTTACCTTGACAGATGACTACACAAGGAAGACATGGGTCTATTTCCTAAAACAGAAAAGTGAAGTGTTTGACCACTTACACCAATACAAAGCTCTTGTTGAGAAGAAAAGTGGACACTACATCAAAGTGTTGAGGACTAAAAGAGGTGGTGAATATATCTCAAGTGGCTTCATACATTTTGGCATGGAGAATGGAATTCACAAGAAATTTACAACAAGGTATACACCTTAGCAAAACCGTGTCGTGAAAAGAAAGAATAGGAGCATCATGGAAATGGCAAGGAGTAAAAACAATTAGGTGTTTTTATTTTTGAAGTTTAAAAAATTGGTGAATCTCACTAGTCCCTAACGTGAAAAATATAAAATGTTTATTGATGTATTTGTAAAATTACTCAAATTTATAATGATATTATATATATTATCTATATAATGTTGGCAATTTGTAAGGTAAAATAATTTTATATTGTAAAATTTGGGCGAATCACTTTTTAAAAAAAATGGAAATTGGCGAATCTTTTTTTTAGAAAAACCATGGAAAATTAGCCCACCTGCGAATATTAGCCCCTAAAATTTTCCATGATGCAATGTGAATACAATTAGATTGTCTATTTAGAACCTATTTAATAAGGTACCTTTTGTTCATGTTCAAGGCCACTGAATAGATATCTCTATATAATAAAGCTAACACTCATGAAATGAAATAAAAAAACTTGAAACCACTGCAACTGCAGTTCAGCAAAAAAAAATTTTAATCAATTTAATTTTATTAATTATATATATATGGGTAGAAATGTGAAGCTGGGTTACACTTTTGTGAGAATCGGGGGCGGAATTTTTTTTCGGCAATAGTTCGGCCGAACTTTATGAGAAAGTTCGGCCAAACTCGTTCTTCTGTTTAGATTGACGAAACACTGATGGTGTGGGAAAATAGAATTTTTGCTAGAGATGGGAAAACTGGCACCAAAAGCTCGGCCAAACTTTTACTCTTAAAATAGTTCGGACGAACTAGTTCTTATAAATATGTCGCCCGCGAAGTTCATTTGTTTCCCGCGTCTGTGTTTCTTTGCTCTATTTCTTTGCACGTTTTTGTGTTTCTGTTCTGTTCGTTGGATTGTTGTGGTGCTGCTGCTGGTCTGGGGTTGCTTCTGTCTGCTCTGTTGGCGATTATCTGCGGCGACGTCAATCAAAATACCAGGTAAGATCAAGTTGCTGATTCTCCACCTATGCATGGAAGTTTAGATCAAGTTGAAATGTAATTATGGGTTCTTTCTGTTGTTGATTCTCCACCTGTGCATGGAAGTTTAGATCAAGTTGAAATGTAATTCTGGGTTTATTTGGCTCTGGATGCAATGTTTTTTTTCTCTGGATGTAATTCTATTTTTTTTTGAGACATATACAGTACTAACTTTTGTAATAATTGTCCTCACAATGCTGTAATCATTCTCTTCACATGGCTCGTGTTAACACTTACAAAAAGTGGGATCTCTTTGTGGACAGCTTCGCAATTATATGCACAAGCTTTCTATCCATGTTGTATAGGCTATCATTTCTCCTCCTCCTCTGCACCTTTATCAATGGGATTCACATTCCCGACAACCTCTTATTTTACAAAGGAAAATTGTCATATTGTTGTACCTTGTTGAAAAAATTCATAATTCAGTCCCACATATTTGAGGGCATTGTTGAAAAAAGAATCTTGTTGAAATGAAAAAACCTCGTTGAAACATAAAATTTCCACTTTGTGACCTCTCTTGAATCACAATTTCCAGGGCTTTCCCCTGTAAGAAGTAACCCTGGGCTTCAGGGGAGTCCATTAGATCCGGGGGTTCACTTGCGTATATGGGGATTTCCTTTTCTATGTTAACTTTGGACTGTTACTGCAAATGCACCTTTTGGAATTATTGGTTTTAATTTGAGTTGATTGGTGTCATGTAGAAGTCAAGACAGTCATTGCAATAGAAATTTTGTCTTTACAACCAAGTGGGAACGAGAAACCCCAAAATTCCAAACAAAGCATCTATGCTGTTAATTATGCTTTAAATTTCATTACCTTTTGCTGTAAGGTTTATGTTGAATTTCTGGTAGTATGATATGCATTCGGTTGCTACAGTTGTTACTGTTCCTGTGTATCCATCAATTTCATCTGCTCTAGTTGATTCTCACCTTGTGCATGGAAGTTTACCACCATTGTTAAGCTTATGCTGTTACTGAGCCTTCTCTCGATTCCTCAACGCTGGAATGTGCAACCTTTACTATTTTTTGTAATCACTCATGGTGTGGATAGACTATAGCTAAACGTCCATAATTAGGCATATGAGGGTGAAGGGAACTTTTTTTTACAAGAAGAATGATTGAACTAGAATGATCTACTGTTGTAATGTGACTACATTTTTTCTTTTTCGGATGTATTTTTGTATGAGACAGAATCTGATCTTTTATAGTTGATAACCTGTTATGGGTATATCAAGAGGATTTTGTATATGAACTATTATAAATATATGAAACATAGTTTTTTCTCCTTTGAAAAAAGAGTTGAAATCATTCTAAATTCACATATGTTCAGTGGTGTCACTGTTTCACTTCCGATATTATGTTGCTTACCTTGATGAACAGGTGGAACACTGCTGGGAGGTCTCTCTATTTTTTTACTCTTTTCTCATATTGCCAAAGGCTGTTATATGTTATATGGGCTAGACTGTATAGTTATTAGACTACATATCTTCATATAGAACTTGCAAATAGTATGATGGAAACCAAACATAATAATGTATTAGGACATTACAACTTGATAATTAGTTATTAGACTACATATCTTCATATAGAACTTGCAAATAGCATGATGGAAATGTGAACTTGCAAATAGTATGATGGAAATGTGGATCTCATGACTCTTCATGATTAATGCTTCTAGAAACCAAACATAATAATGTATTAGGACATGATCCTTTAACTTGCAAATAGTATGGTCGAAATGTGGATCTCATTACTCTTCATGATTAATGCTTCTAGAAACCAAACATAATTTAATGTATTAGGACATGCTCCTTTAGGCTTGGTGGAATTACCTTTACTTTTTATTTATCTCTTACACACACACATATATATATGAAGATATGATCCCATTTTCTTTTTTATTCATAGATCAACTGTCATTAAATACAAGGTTTATCATAATGTATAATGATTCATTCCATATTATTCATAAATTTTTTCATTAAAAAACGAACCCTTTAAATGATGAACCTAGTTAATGTTTCTTCTTCATCAAGAAGACTACTTGATCTTTCAATTTGAATTTGGTTACTTGATCTTTCAATTTGAATTTGATGATGGTGCTTTGTTATCTTTCTTGACTACTTCAAATTATTGACACAATCATATGCTTCTTGTCACTCTTTTTATTCCTTCCTTATATTGTATTCTCCCCCTTAGATATTGTGTACTCTCCCACATAGATATTGCACTCAATTTTGATGGTTCTTTCTTACTTTCTTGACTTCTTCAAATTATCAAATTATTGACACAATCATATAGATATTGCACTCAATTTTGATGGTCCTTTGTTATCTTTCTTTACTTTAATTTACTGACACTTGATCATATAGATATCATATAGATAGTTCACTCAATTTTGATTGTCCTTTGTTATCCCTTTTGACTACTTCAAATTATTGACACTTGATCATATAGATATTTCACTCAATTTTGATGGCCCCTTGTTATCTTTCTTGACTACTTCAAATTATTGGCACAATCATATGCTTTTTGTTACTCTTTTTATTCCTTCCTTATATCTATTCTCCCCCTTATATATTATGTACTCTCCCACAGAGATATTGCACTCAATTTCACAGGCTCTTCTTTTGAAGTCAAATATATTGTATTCTCCCCCTTAGATATTGTGTACTCTCCCACATAGATATTGCACACAATTTCATAGGCTCTTCTTTTGAAGTCAAATAAGTGAAAATAATTTACAAGAACTATCCCTAATTTGTTTCTCACATGTTCAAATGGTTCTCTAACAATATACTTTACAAGAAATATTCCTAATTTGTTTCTCACATATTCAAATGCTTCTCTAACAAGAGGCTTTGTGGGTATGTATTCCATCTTCACTATTTTATCAAAGACTTGTTGTGTGAGGAAGTGGTACTTTATGATGATATTTAAATAGGTATTGAAGGAAGTAGAATATTTTATTTTTGAAATTATTATTACACTTCTATTGAAACACTTAATAGATATATAGATTTACCTTAATATCTTGTAGAGCCCATTTCATCCAAAACACTCAAAAAGAAATTTACCTTAATATCTTGTAGAGCCCATTTCATCCAAAACACTCAGAAAGAAGTAACAAACTACTATGTATTCCACTTCTACTCACTCAAAAAGAAATTTACCTTAACATCTTGTAGAGCCCATTTCATCCAAAACACTCAAAAAGAAGTAACTACTATGTATTTCACTTCTAATCTAGATAGAGAAAGTAATGACTCGTTCTTTCTTAACCATTAAACCAAAGACTCTTCTAAGTAGAATTATTCATTTTCCACTTGTACTTTTCACAAGCCTAGTTGAATCTCTATATGTTGTCAATGTAAATTTATCACAAGTAAATTTGTCAATGTAAATTTCTTAACTTCTACAAGTTTTATAGGCATAGTCTATAAAGGGCCAGGTAGCCTCTGGATCTCATCTTTTATGAAAGGTGACATATCTAGTAAATGCCCCTACATTCAATCTTTGGAATAGATCTAAATAGAATTTCTTCATTTTAATATCCATAAAACACAACCACTTTAAGGTAAACTATGTACATCTGTCATTTTTCCCACAAACTAAAGGCTTCCTCCCATTAATTTTAGATTTGAATTCTACCATAAACTTTTTAAGCCAAACTTTAAGATAAACCATGCACATGTAATTTGCAATAAATGTCAATTTAATATCTAAATTCACATATGTTCAGTGGTGTCATTGTTTTACTTCCGATATTATGTTGCTTACCTTGATGAACAGGTGGAACTCTGCTGGGAGGCCTCTCTATTTTTTGACTCTTTTCTCATACTATCAAAGGTCATTATATGTTATATGGGCTATATTGTATGTTATATGGGCTATATTGTATATTTATTAGACTAAATATCTTCATATAGAACTTGTAAATAGTATGATGGAAACCAAACATAATAATGTATTAGGACATCACAACTTGCTAATTAGTTATTAGACTACATATCTTCATATAGAACTTGCAAATAGCATGATGGAAATGTGAACTTGCAAATATTATGATGGAAATGTGGATCTCAAAGAAAAGTCATGATTAATGCTTCTAGAAACCAAACATAATAATGTATTAGGACATGCTCCTTTAGCTTGCAAATAGTATGGTCAAAATGTGGATCTCATGACTCTTCATGATTAATGCTTCTAGAAACCAAACATAATTTAATGTATTAGGACATAATTTAATGTATTAGGACATGCTCCTTTAGGCTTGGTGGAATTACCTTTGCTTTTTATTTCCCTCTTACACACACACATATATATATATGAAGAGATGATCCCATTTTCTTTTTTATTCATAGATAAAATTTCATTTAAATACAAGAATTATCATAATGTATAATGATTCATTCCATATTATTCATAAATTTTTTCATTAAAAAATCAACCCTTTAAATGATGAACCTATTTAATGCTTATTCTTCATGAAGAAGACTACTTGATATTTCAATTTGAATTTGATGATGGTCCTTTGTAATCTTTCTTGACTACTTCAAATTATTGACACAATCATATGCTTCTTGTTACTCTTTTATTCCTTCCTTATATTGTATTCTCCCCCTTAGATATTGTTTACTCTCCCACATAGATATTGCACTCAATTTTGATGGTCCTTTGTTATATTTCTTGACTACTTCAAATTATCAAATTATTGACACAATCATATAGATATTGCACTCAATTTTGACGGTCCTTTGTTATCTTTCTTTACTTGAAATTATTGACACTTGATCATATAGATATGATATAGATATTGTACTCAATTTTGATGGTCCTTTATTATCTTTCTTGACTACTTCAAATTATTGACACTTGATCATATAGATATTGCACTCAATTTTTATGGTCCTTTGTTATCTTTCTTGAATACTTCATATTATTGACACAATCATATGCTTTTTATTACTCTTTTTATTCCTTCCTTATATCTATTCTCCCCCTTAGATATTGTGTACTCTCCCACATAGATATTGCACTCAATTTCATAGGCTCTTCTTTTGAAGTCAAATAAGTGACAATAATTTACAAGAACTATCCCTAATTTGTTTCTCACATGTTCAAATGGTTCTCTAACAAGATAATTTACAATAACTATTCCTAATTTGTTTCTCACATATTCAAATGCTTCTCTAACAAGAGGCTTTGTGGGTATGTATTCCATCTTCACTATTTTCTCAAAAACTTGTTGTGTGAGGAAGTGGTACTTTATGATGATATGTAAATAGTGATTGAAGGAAGTAGAATATTTTATTTTTGAAATTATTATTACACTTATATTGAAACACTTAATAGATATATAGATTTACCTTAATATCTTGTAGAGCCCATTTCATCCAAAACACTCAAAAAGAAGTAACTATACTATGTATCCACTTCTACTCACTCAAAAATAAATTTACCTTAATATATTGTAGAGCCCATTTCATCCAAAACACTCAAAAAGAAGTAACTACTATGTATTCCACTTCTACTCTAGATAGAGAAAGTAACGACCCTTTCTTGCTTAACCATTAAACCAAAGACTCTTCTATGTAGAATTATACATTTTCCACTTGTACTTTTCACAAGCCTAGTTGAATCTCTATATGTTGTCAATGTGAATTTTTCACAAGTAAATTTTTCAATGTAAATTTCTTAACTTCTACAATTTTTATAGGTAGAGTCTGTAAAGGGCTAGGTAGCCTCTGGATATCATCTTTTATGAAAGGTGACATATCTAGTAAATGCCCCTACAGTCAATCCCTAGAATAGGTCTAAATAGAAGTTATTCATTTTAATATCGATAAAACACAACCACTTTAAGGTAAACTCTGTACATGTGTCATTTCTCCCACAAACTAAAGACTTCCTCCCATGAATTTTAGATGTGAATTCTAGACCATAAACTTTTTAAGTCAAACTTTAAGATAAACCATGCACATGTCATTTACCTCATGATATTGTGTCATTTCTCCCATGTCATATATATATTTTTTATTGATTTTTTTTTTTTTTCAGGGATAAGAAAACCATTAAATATGGTTGAAAATTGGAAATTATGCATAGAAGTTTCTTGCTATCCCAATCCAGGGAAAGCAGTGATTACATATGTGCTTTCCAATATTGTGACTATAAAAGTCGTCCAAAGGAAAATGAATATACCAGGAAGAACAACAAACAACGAGGCATATTTTATTGGATTGATAGAAGGTTTGGGAACAACGGTGGAGTATGGATCAAATGGAATTGTAGTTTTCACCAATTCTGAACTTGCGTGCAACCAGATGAATGGCGTGTGCCAAGTTAAGAAGGAGATGATAAAATAACTACATGGAATAGCAAACAATATTGTTAGCCAATTTCAATTTTTTAGTATGGGGCAATGCCAATAAGATGGTTGTTGATCTATTGCATAAGATGTTTGTTGATCTATTGCATGGGGCAATGCCAATTCATGATTCATCTATCAAAGATGAATTAGAATTATATAGAGCAATGCCAATGCAAGATTCATCTCTCAAAGATGAATTGGTTTTGAGATGCTCTTCTTCAAAGATTCAAGATTCATCTCTCAAAGATGAATTAGTGTTGAGACACTCTCATTCAAAATTTATTGATGGACATTGTAACATATCTTGGATATGTGTGTGTTGTGTACTTATAAATGCGTCTTTTTTAATGACCAGGTGTTTTTTTCAATTATATACAAAGTGTGCTCCCACCACACCATGTAAAGCGCAACTTGGTGAACTTCACATTTTTTTAAAATTAAAATGCAGGGACTTCAACAAAATTTATTTTAAATAGAGTTTGTTTAAATGCAGTTTCACTTCTTTTTTAATGACCATGTGATTTTTTCAATTTTATACCAAGTGTGCTCCCACCATTTAAAGTGCAATTTGGTGAACTTATCATTTTTATAATTTATTTTTTTGCTTAAATTGAGATTCACACATCAATTAGTGCTTTGAAAGTTGTGTTCTACATAATTTGTGTACACTAAATTACAAATTGATTTTCTGAAATTTATTTTGTGTAAATTTCCACCAATAGATATATATATATATATATATATCATGGAGGATGAATGATGAAGATCAACAGAATCCCATATGGGGGATCAGGGATCGAGGGATGTTCATGGTATTTAAATATAATCTTAAATCTCCATACATGTGTGTACATATGTAATTTATTTTTTATTAACTTTGTGAGTTAAATTAATCGTTAATAAGTTTCATTTTTTATTTTTTTAGGAGCTAAGAATAGAAGGGTCTCTAGTCCATCCATGGAGCATGCCCATGGTTCACCTAGTCGTGGTATGGTTCACACAATTTAATCAATGAATATGTACATGTATTTATATGTACACATGAATGTATTTTTCAATTGATTATAAATTCGTATTTGTTTATGAAGCTTCTATCTCGTCTCAAGAGGTTGGTGGTGGTTCAAATCCCCTTAGAGGGCCATTAATGAGTGGTAGCAGGTTGCGTGAAGGTGTTTATTCCCCCGGAGGTGAATCAATGGCTTGTGGTGCTGGTTCTCAGCAGGGTATTTTTGGGTCTAGTTCTCAGCAGGTTCATTCCAGGTCTCAAAAATTTCATGGTGGAGAAGATGCTAACCAACCACGTCAAGGTTGCCATCAATTTCAATATTTTTTCATTGAATTTGTATAAAAATTTTTACATGTGTTTTTTCTAATATACAAAATTTTATATATATTGATGCAGAGGCTGAAAATGCTCCAAATATTGGTCAAAATAGACGCAGGGCAGAATGCTACATTCAAGAAGAAGGTTGTCTACCCACCACAACTGATCCCGCCGACATTTCTGATATACCATGGGAAACAAACATGGTGCAATGCACCTTACAAAGGTGTGAAAAACTTCATGCAAAATTGCGGAGAGATCTCGTGGCTTTGACTCTACCTGTTGAGAGTTGACAAAGCCTCCAAATAGTTACACATTCATTGGGCGATATCATAAATGTTTACAAAAATCTTGGGCCAACGACTGATACATTTTTAGAAGTGATGAGAAAGAGAAAGGAAACAGTAATGGGTCCCAATAAAAGGGAGGATGTAAAACAAAGAGCTACAAAAGATATGGCGAAGTCAATGTTTAATTTCAAGGAAGGGCCAAAAAGAAAAATGTTGAAGGTACAATATTTCAAGCACCTAAATATAGCTCGCTATTTGTATGATAGGCACCTTGCGGCCTATGGAAGGCTCCCATGGAATGACGAGGTTCCTGTTTATTTTGCACAATTTTTTTATGCAGAATTTTTTTTGGGTATGAAACCCAACTACAATGACCTTCCGGCAGAATTTTTTGATCCGGGGAAAGGTCGATTGTATGACTGTAAGGGCGCTAAGCGAGATGTAGAGTTGCCTCGCCCTGAGCAACCATTGGTGAGTCGACCTTTTTGGGTCGAAACTCTATGCTCAAAGATGGATGCAAATTCTCAAATAAGTCGAGAATCAAGGGATGTCATGATCGAAAATGTTTACAATGGATTGAGTGGAGTTGATGTTTGTCTAAATCGACAAATAGCACGTGAAAATGCATGTGCCAATTTTGTGTATTGTACAGATGAAGAGATTGACAACATGAATGTTGAAGATCTCTGAATATATGCAAAAAATTGTCACAATGGTTTTCAAGACCTAATTCTTCATGAGGAAGAGGGCACGGGAATGGTATGTGTTAATGAACTTAGGGTTCAATTATTTTAACATGTATACATGTGTACAATTTGTAATAAATACATGTGTATGTACATGTATACATTTATTTGTATGTACATTAATCTAACAAAAATGTATCATTATATGTTAATACACCATTTTCAGTTGTCACGCATGATGAGTAACGAAAATGTTAATATCATGTTCGGGACCTCTGGTTCAAACAATGCAGATGGGTCTCACCATCAAGATATGTTGGAAAATGTTAGTGTTTTTTAAGTGATATTTTAAAATAAATAATTGTGCACACATGTACATGTATGTATATATAATGATAAAATGTTTTAATAGATTCCGATTCCGTCCGATGTTTTTGGGATGGCGGTACCTTCTTCTTCCTTGGGAGATGTACCTTCTACTTCCTTAGGAGATGAGCCACAAGTATGGACAATTTTTCACTTTTAAAATTTATGTTTAAGTTATATATATATATATATATATATATTCCACCTCAAAAAGTTCCATTAAAAATTGAGATATATATATATATATCTATATCTTGAGTTATTTTAAATTTTTTGAATTTAGGTTCCTATAGAAGATTTCTTTAATCCATGGACTCTAGCGACAGAGATAGGAACATCCACACCATTTCAACCATTTGAACAAGTTGTCTAACTTTTTTTTTAATATTATTGAAAATAAGTTTATATATGTACACGTGCATTTTCATTTGAAATTTTTTAATATATATATATATATATATATATATATATATATATATATTGTATAGTTTACCATTGCAGATGTGCCCATGGGGGAGGGGGGGAACTTGTAGCAAGTGAACAAATGGAGAGGGAACCTCATGAGGTATTGCATGATTTCTTTTTATATTTTGTTTTTTACATGAAGTTCTATATATATTCTCACTCATTTTTAAAACATCAAATTTTAATGTTCAAGTACATGTGCATTGTGTACAGGTTTCCCATGCTTCGCATGATAGTGCGCGGATTGAGACCCTGATAGGAAAGACGCTACATCCATCTCTATTTGATGGACCTGATTTGTAGATTTGATTTCAAGATTTAGATAGTCTTAAATTTACTTTTTTATATATTATCTAGATGCACTATCATATATATATATATAACTTGATACAGTTTGATACTTGTGAGATCTATAATTTTTGGACATATTTTATGAGATCTACAATTTTTGGACATATTTTATTACAGTGTTAATATAATTTGTTTTGTTCCAAAAAGTTAAGTTTTGGATGGTTTTAGTACTTTTGGCATGTGAATGTGAAGTAATGTTGTTATATAATTTGTTTGGTTTTTAAAACTTTTAAGTTTTGGATAATTTAACTACTAGTAATGTTGTCATCTATAAATTAATGTTTTGCTTCTGAACTACATTTGGCATGTTATGTAATGATGTGTTATAATTTGTTTTGTTTTTAAAATTTAAGTTTTGTTTTGCTTCTAAACTACATTTGGCATGTTATGTAATGATGTGTTATAATTTGTTTTGTTTTTAAAATTTAAGTTTTGGATGCTTGAAGTACATTTGGCATGTGAAGTAATGTTGTGCTCTATAATTTTTTGTTATTTATTAAAAGTTATGTTTTGGATGGTTTCAATCTACATTTGGCATGTGAAGTAATGTTGTGATTTATAATTTTTTGTTAAATTAAAAGTTAATTTTAGGATGGCTTCAATCTACATTTTGCATGTGATATAATGTTAAATGTTTTTATTGGATAGTTGAACTATAATTGGCATGGCATGTGAAGTAATGTTATGTATGATATAATCAAAATGTTTTTAAAACTCAAGTTTTGGATGGTTTCAATCTACATTTGGCATGTGATATTTAATGTTAAATGTTTAATGTTTTAATGTTGCACGATATATAATCAAAAAGTTTTTAAAACTTAAGTTTTGGATGGTTTCAATATACATTTGGCACATGTGATATAATGTTAAATGTTTCTATTGGATAGTTGAACTATAATTTTCATGGCATGTGAAGTAATGTTGCACGATATATTTAATTAAAAAGTTTTTAAAACTTAAGTTTTGGATGGTTTCAATCTACATTTGGCACATGTGATATAATATTAAATGTTTTTATTGGATAGTTGAACTACAATTGGATGGCATATCAAGTAATGTTCTGATATAATCAAAAATCTTTTAAAACCCAAGTTTTGGATGGTTGAAGTACATTAATCATGTGAAGTAATTTTGTGATATAATCAAAAAGTTTTAAAACTAAGTTTTGGATACCATTTTAATCTACATTTAATTTAAATCCCTTTAATTTTGATTTAATGTTAAATGTTTTAAATGTAAATCCATTTAATTTTGAGTTAATGTTAAATGTTTTAAATGTTTTGATATAATGTTAAATGTTTTGATCTAAGTTTTTGATGGTTTCAATCTACATTTGGCCTATGGAAGACTCCCATGAGTAGACATCGGATGTGTTGCAGAAGGGGAGGTGGGGGTAGGGGTGGAGGGGGTAGGAGTGCTGGCTCTCACCCTCTTTTTTCAATCCATGATACAGGCAAGCACCCTCCTCCAGCAAGCAGTGTCGTACACTTTCACTTCACCAGCGCTATGGTCAAACCTCGAATTACGGCGACCATTTCTGTGTTTTTTCAGGAGGAGCCCCAAGATGAAGGTGCCTCTGGTTCTAGGAAGCGACGGAGAAAGTCCACCATCCCAACCCATCATCCCCAAGACACCAGCAGCGGCAGCTCGGCCCGTGTGGAGAAAATGCTCAAAGACGACTCTGGCTCCTCTTCCGCTTGGGAGAGCTCCTCCCAACACTCCAAGGGAGTAGCTGATGATATGGAGGACTAAAGTTGTCCAATTATGGAGGAGAATCCTCCTACACACATCAATAGCTAGCCTGATGTCAGGTCCTCTTTAGTTTTTTTGAACTTTTGTCATGTTTTTCAATCACTGTGCTTATGAACACTCTATGTCTGCTGGTTTTCCGATATTGGGCAACATCTTCTGGGCTGGTTTCTCGGTTATGGGCAGCCCCTTTTCTGTTTTTTTTATTTAGACCCCCTCTGATTGTTTTGATTTAATCAAAAAGAGTAAAGAAGTAGTTATATGTATTTATCCCTTTAATTTTGATTTAATGTTAAATGTTAAATGTTTTGATATAATGTTAAATGTTTTGATCTATGTTTTCGATGGTTTCAATCTACATTTTTCCTATGGAAGACTCCCATGTGAAGTATTGTTTTGATTTAATAAAAACGATTAAAGAAGTAGTTATATGTAAATCTCTTTAATTTTGATTTAATGTTAAATGTTAAATGTTTTGATATAATGTTAAATGTTTTTATCTAAGTTTTGGATGGTTTCAATCTACATTTGGCCTATGGAAGACTCCCATGTGAAGTATTGTTTTGATTTAATCAAAAAGAGTAAATAAGTTGTACATTATCTCTTTAATTTTGATTTAATGTTAAATGTTAAATGTTTTGATCTAAGTTTTGGATGGTTTCAATCTATATTTGGCCTAGATGGAAGACTCCCATGTGAAGTATTGTTTTGATTTAATCAAAAAGTTTTTAAAATTCAAGTTTTGGATGGTTGAAGTACATTTGGCATCTTAAGATTTCTTTTGATCTCTACATACTCTTGTTTGAGTGAAAAAATTTCCAATAGGAAGAACATAGCTTTTCAATGCAACTAACCATATCAATTGAGCTCTAATTGAAAAAAAAGTAAAGTAGATATATGTATTTATCCATTTAATTTTGATTGGAAATATAAGAAGTACATATATGTTTGTTGAATTCGGGTCAATGTCATTAATGCACTCAAATAGGTAGCCTTGTTGATTTATAAATTGGTAAATTGATGACATTCAGTTAATTGCATTCTAGAACATAGAACATATCCGACCATTGGACAGACAAATTTTTTACTAGATTTTCAAACAGGAATAGAGATGTGGGTCAAATCCCACCAAAAGTCGGAGAAGTGCTCCAAGTATCTTGTCTGAAAGGAATATTCATACAAAACTATAATGTGGATGATTTATTTACATTGTGGATACTTTTTACCAGAAAAGCCCAGAAGAAAAATTGGACATGTATTCAGTTCGTGTATGTATCCAGTACGTGCAACATTTTTCATCAATTCACATAGAAAAACTAGTTCCAGTTAATTACATTCTAGAACATATATATTGTGTACATGAATCATTTTTCATCAATGCACATAGTAAAGCTACTTGAAAAATTAATTTCATTCTAGAACATATATATATATATATATATATCCAATACATGTAACATTTTTCATCAATGCACATGTATAGAAAAGCTACTTTCAGTTGATACTAGAGCACGTGCATGTACCAAAACAATTTGTACATGTGCAAACACTTGCACAAATAACATAAGCAACTCAATTTTTAGTTGAGTACTGGAAGTTATAAAACAAATTTAATCCAAAGAGAATAAATTGTTGGGAATTTCAATCAAAAAATTTTCAATGGAATGCCATCTTCAATAATCCGTTCATGATCAGATTTTGACATTTTTCATTTCTTAATTTTCATTTTTTTCTTTGATTGAACCTCTATCAACTTTATGTGTGCTGCACACACCAAGTGACTATATAGACAACTTATGAAATTAGGTTCATAGTCTTCATAGTAAACAAAATCCCCACTTTGATTAGTTTGTCTGAAAAAATAACCTTTCAGTATAATAGATCCTCTTTCATATTGAAATCCGTGATCATTATAGTTTTCTAATAATTTCATTTTTCGTTCAGTGCAACGCATCAAATAATACTTCACATTTTCATCGTTGTCAATAGGTGCAATTACAGCAAAAACATTTCCTGCACAATAAAACATACTTAACAAAATTATACATATATTTAAATTTATTTCTAGATCTTTAAATCATTAGAAATAAATTCAAATGTTACCTTCTCTAACAAGATCAGAAACTCGATCACCATCGGATGATATTGTAGTTTCCTCTGATTTCATTTCTTCAAACATTGCAACAGACATTTTTCCCTTTGTATTTAGCTCTGTATGTTTCCAATCATTTACATACATTTTGTTTTCACAAACGTCATTGGATTTTGTGTTGTCTATGCAAACATCACAAAAACAAGAATATTTTCTTTTATCCAATGCAAACACATTTCTGGATGGCTTTGTTTGAATTGAATGCAATTTTTGAGTCCATTTAATTGTTTCAACGTCACTTCCAATTGATCTATCTACGTCTTCGATCCCAATATGCTAGAAAAACCTTTATATGGAAAATTAAAAGAAGAATTTGTAAATATGATATCAAAATACAATCAAAGATAATCATTGCACGATAAATGTACAATGTTTAAAATTATATTTCCAATATAAATTAAATTGAATGTACCTTCGCACTTCCCTTGATGGGTTAGTCTCATGGCTTAGAGCAGCGATGCACCATTGAACAACTTCTTTAGTGTTCACAAGTCGGCTTGCAGAGTGGTTCATTTGATATCTTCGAAGTGCTCGTTTTATGCATGCTCCTGCACCGTCATGTTCTCCTTTTCCATGGCCAGTCTCAAAGAAATTCCAACAATGTTTAATGCATGTTTTCTTATGAATACAACACAACCAAAAGAATGATCGTGCAGATTTGAATTGACCTGCACATCCGTCTGACCATATCCAATGTTCATTGAATGTTATTCCATGATTTTTCAAGGAATCATAAATTTTTCCAAAACAATGTTGTACAAAATATGTATCATGTGTATGATCGTCACTGATATAAAAGTGATATTCTTTAATGATATGTCGATTTTCACTCGTGCTTTCTATATGATCGACGTTTTGTTCAACATGTCTATATAGAATATGGACGAGCATGGAGACTTGGTCAGAATGATAGTATTCACTCTGAATTTCTTTTTGTGGAACAAATGTGTAGTTTTCTGCAAAATCAATCACTGACAAAATGGTCCTTGGTGGAAAAACTTCACGAGATTTTTTGAATTGCAAGTCTTGCCATCGAGCTCTATGGGAATTCTTGGTGTATTTTTAAATTTCTGCCTCAAACTTTCTCAAAAAATCTATCAGAAAAATTTCATCTTCTAGTAATTCAATTCTTTTAACACTATTTTCACCTTGAATCGATGTATCGATATATTCATATCTCTTCCATTTCACTTTCATGTTGGACAATGATTGATCATTTATATCAATACGATATTTGTTTTGAAATTTAGTCAAATTTCCACAATCATCGCATTTTTTACCACCAACACATTTCATTTTGTAAAATAGTTCATCGCTTTCTCTTTCACATAGAATTTGAGATATGAATTCACGGATAGTGGAAGGAGGAGGTGAATCCTTCCATAATGTTCTACCGAAATCAAGGAATGTGTCATAATATAACTCAAATTCCACATGATAACGACAACAACAAGTGTCGCGTACAGTGATAGGTTTTACATACCATGGTTTTTGTTGAACAAAAGCACTGATTGAAACATGAATTTCACGATTCTCTTCTTTGAACTTGTTGAATAACTCTATCTGAGTGGTTTCCAAGAAATATTTTTCATGTTCTTCGTACTGATTTCGTGCTATTCTTCTTCGCATCACATGCTTTGCAGTTGGCGAAGCACGCAAATTGTTCTTCCAATATTCATATATTATTTTTTTAACATTTTCTCCAAGTCTATATTTGTATGGTTGCCTACAAATATATCTCCAACAAGCAAGTTCATTATTTACATCTATTTGCAGCCGAAATTTCTGATGTTTGTGCAATGTTTTTCGTGACGTTCCTAATTCTCGTGCCATAGATGTTACCAAACGATTCTCTTTAGTACTTGATGAAACCACTGCCATATGTATTCCTCTACGTATAATTGAGACATTTTTGTATCTAGATCTCCTAATTGAATTTATAGCACTACTTATATTTTGTATCCCATTTTCTTTCATTTTTTTTTATCTTTGGTTTATTTTTGAATACCCAGTATTGTCGTAGCTTCTTTTAATTTCCTTAATGATAGGAGACCTTTCAAAATTTGAGCTTGAACTGTCCCCTGCTCCTTTATGAAATACGTTTCAAAAATGCGGTTAACACAATATCGTATATAATGCTCAGGTTTTTTATCTCCATATGTGTGAGTGTCAACATTTTCTAATATCTCATCATCGACACTGATTTCATATGTACATATTCGAATAAATAGTACATAATAAGTTTACATATTCAATAAATAACTAAATGAATAAATATATGTATAATTTCAATAATACGTGCATGTGTTCAATATATATAGATATACATATGTACATACCTTGTGATTCCATTTCTTCACTTGAATTTATTTCAATATTTTCACCATATTCAATCATTGGTTCCATATCTCTTTCACTTTATCTTACAAAATTTTGTATTTCATCATCAATGTTTTCAGGAATATTTCTCTCTGCTTACATTGCAAAATATTTTTCTTGAATTAGTTCATCAACCAAAAGTTAAGCTTCACATTTTACACTAGGAAAATTTAAAATATATTAATAGATCATAATATTTACATTTACATACCTGCTTCAATTTCTAGTTGAGGTTGATTTTCCCCTTCAATATTTGAAAGTGCTTCTATCTTTCTTTTGCGAGATTTTCTCGTCTCTTCTCTATGTTCCTCATGGTCTCTTTTTCGATCATATTTTCTCGCACAATTCCTTCGATTTCCCATGATATTAAGATATGAAGTTCAAAAAATTTCCTTCAAAAAATTAGACAATAACTAAATTAAAAAAAAGCATCACAAAAGGTTTAATTTTAAAAACAAAGTCATTTTAAATTTTTTTCAAAAAATACACACTCCAATTCAAAACACTTACTTTAAAAAATCTGAGAAAAAAATGTCTTATAAAAATGAAACAAAGCTCAAAAGATTTACTTCAACTCAAAACACATACTCTAAAAATTTGAAATTAAGCCCAAATCTATACTTTCAAAAAAAATGAAGAACAAAAAAAATCCAAAAAAATGTATCACATACCTCCAAGAAATGTCCTTTGAATGTACATCCAAGAAAATTTCTTAAACCCAAAACAATTCTTTGCAAAATCAAACCGCCTCCAACAAATTTCTTCCAAGAAAAGTCCTTACACCCAAAACAATTCTTTGCAAAATCAGACCACCTCCAAGAAATGTCCTTAAACCCAAATCTCCAAGAAAATTCTTTAAACCCAAACCAAGACCTTTGTAAAATTAGACCAGATGTGCGAAATGTGTGAAAATTATGAAAGATTTCACGGCAATTTATATTGCCGCGAAATGTTTTTTTGGAGGGGCTCCGTGAAATTTTCCGACCAACGGAAAAGTAGGCAGAAGTTCGACTGAACTTTGAAAAAAAATTCGGCTGAACTTTATAAAAAAAATCGACCGAACTATTAAGGCGTGAGACTTAACAGCCCGTTTTCTCAAAATCTAGTTTGGCCGAACTTTGTAGAAAAGTTCGGCCGGACTAACGTGTCACCAGTTATGCAGATCCAAGCTCTGAATACATTTCTGCAACTTTGGACTGATTAAACTTCATGAAACATTCTGAATTAATTGTCAGTACCAAGACAAGCATTTTCATAATTGAATCTACTTTAAGGAAATATAACTTTTATGGAATTTCATAAATATTTACTAATTTTAATTAATTTTTTAATAAAACGGGTGCAAACAATTTTTGAGGGTCATTGTGATTAAGTGAAATCAAAATTATGTATCTCCCAAAATACATTGTAAAAAAAATTGAAAAAATTATGGGGCATTACATTGGTCCGTTGTCTCTAATGGGTAGCTTTTAGATTTTTAGTTTATAACTTATATGTTAAGAAATTTCTTGCGTCGCGAAACATACTCAAAATATGCAACTTTTTCATATTGGACAAGTTCAAAAAATTCTAGTAACTATGATATGCATCCATTGGCTTTGTAAATATGACGAAACCGAAGTAGACTCTGTCTATATTGTTGTAACACATTATTTTTTCTCAAAAACACAAATTTTCAAAGAATACAACATTGCATACTAACATGACTTCTTATGAATCCTTTTATTGTTAAAAAACACATACTCAAATAAACGCTAAGTTGACATATCAAATGTGCATAAAAAAATTCCAAAAAATAAGTAATAGAAAGCTAACAAAATTTCTGAAAAAAATTATTTTTATCGCAAAATGAAATTCTAAGTAAAAAAATTGTTATAGTTTGCAGAAATTTGAAGAATCGAAAAAAATGAAAGATTTTTCTCAAATAAGGGCAAAAAGTGTAACCCAACTTCACATTTTCACCGACAACATTATGTTGGTAAAGCACTTCAGGAGTAAGGCCATTGTGGAACAATGGGACGCAATAGTTTCCATTGATTTACATGAGCATGCTATGACCGGTATGATGGCTTTGAGGCAGGTATATGCCTTAGTGGACCTTCCGTTATGAGGAAACCTTGCCAATGGATGGACTGCTCAAGATGGGGGTGCTAGTGGAACTTGGAAGGTGTGTGAGTGCATGGTAGCGGGTGACCATATTTCTCAAGGGACTATGTAGGAGATAAGGGAAGGTCATGGATATATTTTTTTTAGTAATTAGCATTTCCAGATGGAATCAAATGCACAATCGTAGTGTCCCCTAGAACAATGAGCCAGTAACTGTTCATTTAAAGGGAAAGTGGTGCAGGATTGTAGTGTTGGACATTGGATGAAGCTTTGATTTTGGCAGTCGATTCTACACTTCCTAGGAAGGAAGTGAATTCTGGTACTACTTTGAGGGTGGAGGTGTGAGCCTCAGGATCCCCTTGTTGCTTATATGGGCAACGTATCCTTCAATTTTCCGGTTGAGCAAATGTGTATATCTGTATATTATTGTAATTATTGTATCATTCTAGATTTATAAAGCTCCCTAAGAAATATAGTTATTTGTTGATTGAAGCAAATGTTAATGAGTATATATGTGGTTTTTATTGCAAATATTGTAATGAGTTGTGTTATAAAGCTGCAGTACGCGGTATGATTGTCATGATGGTATTTTATTTTGAGCAGGTTATTCATTGTAAATACTACAACACGCTATGTTATAAAGCTCCATAGGCAGTATGTTTTGTTTTTAGTAGTTTGTTGGTTTGTAAATGTCATTGAACACCTCGGTGTTCCCTTGAGTGGGAGGGTTCTGTAAGATACCTAGTAAAAAATATCATGTAAAAATATATAAGACCACGGTCGATGGGACACATATTCTATGTTGAATGTTGGGAAAAACATCTTAGCATGTGTTCATTTAGTATTATTGTGGATAAAGGAAATTGGAAAAGGTAATGTCTAAGGTTTTGGAATTGAAAAGTGGAATTTATTAGCATTTATTTATGAAAATAATGGAAATTAGGAAAAAAGTAAGGTGAAAGGTCACAGGTTTCATATCAGGAGGAAAATGAAGAAAATAGAGGTCTCATTGATAAAAATTATTATGAAGATTAGTGGGAAAGGCTTGCTTAGTTTAGTAATTTTGGAGCTCTCTTCTATTTTATCTCTCTCATAGTCTTGGACATAGAGTATTCTTGGAGCACTATTACAGAATGTGGCACCCTTGGATATTTGGATCAAGAAGGTGAAGGAAGAGTATGAAAGCAAGAAAAGGACATCGAGATCAAAATCTACGGTAGGTTCTGAGTGCAGGTATTGAGTTGCATGTATGATTTCCTCACTAGTTTTGGCATGCATGGTATTGCATGTGGTTTATTTGTTATGATTTGTCATTATCATGGAGGATTGCCTGGATTGACAGTGGATTTTCCTAGCCTGGCCATGTCCTCGATAGCCATGGTGATTGCGGGTTTATTTCCATTGTTTGTTTTCTAGTGTGTTATCATGTTCATATAATTGTGGGTTGAGTTATTAGCTCATGGATCCTTTGTTGGAAAACTGCTCTAGAGAGTGACAAACAATTGTTGGGTTGAGTTACTAGTCCTATATTCTTAGTTGGAAAATGCTCTGGAGCCATAGGTGTGTTGAGTTACTAGTCCTGGAGCCTTAGTTTGAAAAATACTCTAGCGCCTGGAAACAACTGGGGTTGAGTTACTAGTCCTGGAGCCTTGGTTGGAACAAAAATTTTGGATCCCTGGACAACTAGGATAGAGACCAATCTGGTGATGGTTAGTGATGTCCGACCGTGAGGTGGAATGGCTGGTTTAGAGTTGAGACCGTTTGGTCTCTGGATCCCTAGATTGGTTTTCATTGATGTGTTTGATGAATTCCTACATTCATGATTGGAATATGGCACAAGGTTGACTAGGTGAAGTGAGATTTGGCTCAACCATGTCTATGGTCGGGTGGAACATGGAAGTACCATCCCAGATTGGTTTTTACATTCATTAATGAAAGTTTGATTGTCTTAGTATTTGATGTGTATATTCATTGGTTTATATATGGATTCTATTGTTGATTTCTCCATGGTATTTATGTTGGTATTATGCTATTTATAAGCATGTATTGTGATAGCAAAGAGGTATGGATCTCTCCACATTTTTACTTATAAATGAATGCACAGTGACTCCATGGTAAAATATATTGTATTGCAGCTAATGATGTAAGGGTGAAATTCTTCTTATTGATTTTTAGTTAAGTATGAGACCCATATGCTTAAATATGTTGTTTACACCTGTAGATTCAATGTTTCTGACATGTTGACAAATGTTTGTTATGGATAAGAGGGGTCTAGATGAGTTTTTGTTGATGTGATTTCTTATGTATTATTTTTCTAATTTTATTTATCATTCCTTAAGTTTTCTTGAAGTTATGGGCAGTGATCTGGGCTCTAGGCCTAAAAAGGTGGCCCAAATCCTGAAGTTGCAAGCACAAAAATGGGATTTTGGGGTCCTAGCCGCTGACATGTAGTGTTGTTCCTGGGGCTATAGAATCCTGGGCATAGGCATGCAGTATTATGCCTATGGATATGCCTCAAAAGGGTCAAAATGTTAGTGTGACCTAGGGGTAAAAGGCCTGAAGGGATGGGTTGCCTTCTGTAGATGTTATGTTAGGTCCCCATATTACTAGTGTAGTCCCTTATTGTTGTTAGAGTAGCCAATTTATGGTTATTGTTGTAGCCTTGTAGCCCCGATATTGTTTCAATATCGAGCTTCTCACAGAGATAATTCAGTTTCAATATCAAGCTTCTCAAAAGAAAGAAAAAAGTGTGTATTTTTTTCAAATTTCATAAGTCTTGTTTGAAAAATAAGTTTGAAGTGATTCCAAGGGCATAATGAAGCATAGATATCAGTATTGGGTTCAAAAATTCCCCCTAAAAAAAATTCAACACCCATTAAGCCCTCAAAATACTCTACTATGACTCATGAATATGAAGAAGTGCAACATGATATATCAAAATTAAAAGAGAAAATGCATCAAATTTCGCTCTCACAAAGAGCAAAAAAAAAGGAAATCGAAGTATTGAAGAAAGGCATGGAAGCGAAGATGGATGGTTTAAAGAAGGGAGTGGAAGCTAATATGGAAGGTTTGAAGAAAGACGTGGAAGCTAATATGGAGGGTTTGAAGAAAGGGGTGGAAGCTAAGATGGATGGTTTGAAGAATGCCATGGAATACATGGAATAAAAAATGAAAGACAACATGGAATACATGAAGAATAATCTATAAGCATACATGGAAGGGTTGAAGGAAGGTTTGAGAAATTTGATACAAGACATGATTCCTAATGGCGAAATGATAGCAGAGGAAACTCATAATGAGAACAAAATAAATTTTAATCGTGATTTCATGAACTCTAATGTTGGATCGAACACCCACCATATTCCAAAGATCGATATGAGGAATTTTTATGGAAAGGATCCTATAACATGGATATTACAGATGGAGCAATATTTTGATCTCAATAATGTGAAAAACACACAAAAGGTACACCTTTTAACTTTATATTTAGAACAAAATACATTTGTATGGTATTGATGGCTTTTATCCCGTAAAAAAATTGTCACTTGGTCAATTTTTACGAAGGAAATGATAGCACATTATGAGGATACAAATAGAAACACCTTCATTAGCCAATTGATCAATCTCAAACAAAATGGTTCAGTGGTGGAGCACATTAAGGACTTCCAAAAATTGAATATAATGGTAGCTGATATTCCAGAGGAAAACATGATTGATGTCTTCATAAGGACTTTAAAGGATAAAATCCAACATGAGGTTCGCCTTTGGGAACCTGATTCATTGGAGAAGGCATTCAGGTTGGAGAAATTGAATGTAAAATTATGGCGACAAGGAAGCCTTACCACTCACATCTATAAAGATGGAAGTGTTCCTACTCCTAGAATTCCACAACCTACAAGGTTGAAACCACAACAATTAGAATAAAATGGAGAAACAGTGATTTTCTATAGTTGTGATAGAAAATATAGTAAAGGTCATAAATGTGTTGAGAAGAAATTATTTTACATTGATTTTGAAGAGGGGGAAGAAAATGAATAAGAAACTTCAAAAGAAGAGGATATACACCAAGAACAAACCCTAGAGAAAGAATAAATGAGCCCAAAAATATCCTATAATGCATTGGCAGGAATTACCACTCCTCAAACTCTTAAGATAGAAGGACATATCAAGAAGAAAAAGGTAATAGTGTTGATTGATTCAGGTAGTACCCATAATTTTATTCATTGTAAGGTAGCCAAGGAATTTAATTTCTTCCTATACCCAACACGAGAGTTTCAAGTGATGGTTGCAAATGGAGGAACTATAAATTTCTCTATAAAATTCCATAATATCAAGCTAACCATGGGGGAATATGTATTGAATATTCCAATTCTTTCCATTGTAATGGGAGGTGATGAGGTTGTACTAGGAGTACAATGGCTGCAATTTTTGGGGATGGTAGCTTTTAATTTTCAAGAAATTTTCTTGAATTTTTTTTCGGAAGGAAAGGAAGTTGAACTACGGGGTATCGCAGGGAAGCCAGGAAAGATAATAAGCTCTAATGTCATGACAAATATTCTGAAGAAAGAACAATGAGGTGTAATTTCATAATTATGATCATTAGAAGTTCCAACATCAAAATCATATATTTCTCCAGATCTCCAAAAATTGTTGGACAATCATTCCAAGGTGTTTGATACTCCCAAAGTACTCCCACCTATTCGTTATCATGATCATGCTATTCATTTGATTCCAGGAAGTGTTCCTCCAAACAGCAGGCCTTACAGATATCGGTATGTCCAAAAGAGTGAAATTAAACGTATGATTGCAGAAATGTTAGAGGCTAGTATAATTCAACCTAGTCAAAGTTATTTCTCTTCTCTAGTAGTATTGGTGCAAAAGAAGGATAGATCATGGTGCATGTGTCCGAATTATAGGGAGCTCAATAATCTCACTATTAAAGATAAATTTCTCATTCCTGTGATTGAGGAAATATTGGATGAATTACATAGAGAAATTTATTTTACCAAGTTCGATCTTCGTTTAGGATATCATCAAATTAGAATGAAGACTGAAGTTATTCTAAAAACAACATTTCAAACTCATGAGGGTCATTATGAATTTTTGGTCAAGCCTTTTGGCCTTACCAATGCACCTTCTACATTTCAAGGGTTCATGAATTCCATTTTCAAACCCTTCCTTAGAAAAGTTTTGTTAGTATTTTTTGATGATATACTAATATACAACAGGTCTTGGATGTATCATGTTGAAGATGTTGATAGGGTGCTCAAATTATTGGAGGAGAAACAATTATATGCAAAAACATCCAAATGTTTCTTTGGAGTACAAGAGGTGGAATATATGGGTCATATTGAATCTCACGAGGGTGTTAAGGTAGACCCTAACATAATTAAAGCCATTAAGGAATGGAAAGTCCCCAAAACCATAAAGCAGTTGCAAGGATTTCTCCAGTTAACAGTGTATTATCGCAAGTTTGTTAAGGATTATAGGAGAATTGCAGCACCTCTATCAACATTATTGAATAAAGATGCATTTTCATGGACTCCTGAAGCAACTAAGGCCTTTGAACATCTTAAAGAGGCAATGTTCCTAGCACCGGTCTTAGCTACGCAAGACTTCACAAAAACCTTTATTATGGAATGTGATGCCTCAGGAAATGGAATTGGTGTTGTTTTAATGCAAGAAGAAAGACCCAACTCTTTTGAAAGTAATCCAATAAAATGAAAGTATTTCCAAAAACCTATTTATGGGAAGGAAATGTTGGCAATACTACATGCACTAAATAAATGGCGACCTTACCTAATGGGAAGACACTTCAAGGTAAAAATTGATCATGATAGCCTTAAATAATTTTTGGAACAAAGATTTTATTTAATACATCAACAAAAATGGGTCACAAAGATGTTGGGTTATGACTTTGAAATGATCTACAAAAAAGGGAAGCTAAATGTTGTTGCAGATGCACTTTTAAGAAAGGATGAAGAGGTGGAAGAATTGATGTGTTCGATTTCTATTATCCAACCAGATTGGATAGCCGAAGCAAGGGATGAATGGAAAAAGGACAAATAAGTGTGAATATTCATTCAAATTTGTAGCAAGATCCTAGTACATCTCATACATTTAGTTGGAAAAATGATTCCTTATGGTACAAGGATTGCTTATATATTTGTAAGAATTCCCATCTAAAAAAAAATATTATTTTGGAGTTGCACACTTCTCCCTTAGGAGGACACTCAAGAATATTAAAAACTTACCACAGGGTGAAGAAAGAATTTTTTTGAGATGACCTTAAATCTGATATTTAAAAGTTTGTGGTGGAATGTTTGGTTTGCCAAAAAAATAAAGTTGAGACAATTAAGACCCCGGATCTTCTACAACCTTTATCCATTCCAAGTCAACATTGGGAGGATATTTTAATGGATTTTATCATAGGTTTACCTAAGTCTGAAGGAAAGAGTGTCAACATGGTGATAGTTGATACACTTACCAATTATGCACACTTTTGTGCATTATCTCATCCATTTAAAGAAAGTACAGTTGCTACTGCATTTATGGAAACGATTCAAAAGCTACATGGAAACCCAAAGATTATTGTAAGCGACAGATATCCCATTTTTACTGTAAATTTTTGGATGGAATTATTTTCTTGTTTGGGTACTCAACTAGCTCATAGCTCATCTTATCATCCTCAATTTGATGGTAAAAATGAGATAGTGAACAAATTTTTGGAAGTATATCTTCGTTGTTTGTATCTGATAAACAAACACAATGGGTCAAGTGGTTACCTATGGCTGAATGGTGGTATAACACTTCTTTCCATAATACCGCAAAAATTACCCCGTTTATGGCACTTAATGGATATCATCCACCGTCCATCACATCATCTTTAAGAGAAAATTCTAAGGTTGAAGCAGTGGAATATCACATTGAGCATCAAAAACAAGTTCTCCAACTCTTAAAGGATAACCTAAATTTGACACAAAATCGAATGAAACAACAGGCATATCAACATCGCAGTGAGAGAAGTTTTGATATATGAGACTGGGTATTTTTACGGCTACAACCATACAAATAAATGTCCCTCAAGCAAGATAAGAAGGATAATAAATTATCGTGAAAGAGCTATGGTCCTTACAAAGTGTTACAAAACATTGGTACTATGGCATACAAATTGGAGCTTCCTACTTCTTTCGAGTGCATCCATATTTCCATGTTTCATGCTTAAATAAGGTTATAGGTGAGAAAATTTCAATTCAATTAATATTGCTAGAACTTGATGAGGAAGTAAAAATCATATTGGAACATGAAGCGGTCATCGAAACAAGAACTCGACAACTATGAAATCGATCAATTTCAGAGTATCTCATCATGTGGAAGAATTTACCCACTGAAGATTCTACGTTAGAGGATGAGAATTTTATATAGAAGCATTCATATCTACTCAAGCTTTGAGGAAAAAACTTTTTTGAAGGGGAGGGGCATGTTCGGTCCCTATATTACTAGTGTAGTCCCTTATTGTTGTTAGTCTAGCCCCCTTATAGTTATTGTTGTACCCCTATAACCCCCATATTTTTATTATTGTGCCCTTACATTATTATTGTTAGGCCGACTAGGATTGTATTGTGACCCCATGAACTCCTATATATATAAAGGAGGCTTTTTCATTTGTATCATCCATTAATTGTTCATTTATGTAATGTAAAGGAGGTTTCCCCTTAGATGTGGCTTATTTCTAAGGCGATGATCTCTCTTTTCTTCTATTTTTGGAGTTGGCTTCATAACATGTTGTTGATGTTATACAAGGTCTTTTTGACGTGTTTCCATGGGTTCCATTTTCTTAATGTCACCTAGGAGTTTGAATCTCATTTTAGTGGCCTCTCGTCGGATGTTTACCCAGGTTAGCTGATTACTTTAGTAGATGTGGGCTGAGGGTGTTACACATCTGATACCCTAGTCCCTTCTGGGTTTATTTCCTTAGAATGAGGTTGTTATTCCTCAGAACATGTTTTCAAAAACCCTTTTAGTGCTTCCATGTTTTCTTCCAGCGATCACACTATAATGGTTAGCTCAAGTGTTAGGGTGGAGGTGACGATGGCATTGATGTAAGAGGTGACGACGATGGTGGAAGTTGTAATGGTGCCACTTTTAGTTGACCTCGACAGCGACGTTTCTCTACCAACATAGTTTTTCTCTCGTTACATAAAATGATTATAAGTATACGAAGTGAAAACTTAGTTAAAAAAATATTAAATCATAAGTGCAAGTTCATACGTGGTTATAATATTTCAACTATTATTACCTGTAGGAAGTTTTTATTGATACTAAGCTCAAGGAGGGTGGTATCGCCACCTCCTTGTTCTAATTTAAAGGGTAATTTTATTTGTTCTTGGCTTGGTTTATGCCTAAGGCGACAAAAAGGAAAGAAGATGAAACAATAGTTCATCAACAATCTTATATCTTACTCAAGTAAATTTAACTTCAATTTTACAAATATTATCAAAATTACACTATTTTGTCTTCCTATAACTCTCATTGAGACACATTCTATTTAAAAACTTTTATTTTATTTATAAGTAATACCCAAAATTACTCTTATCTTTCTTACATTAATATATATTTAGAGGTATGAAATATCTTCTACATAAATTCTTCATATATTTCTTTTTAATATGCCATCAAAGAAATTGCATGAAATTTAGGCGTATAATTAAAAAAAATAATGGATATTTTAAAATTTCTTGCTAATTGGTCACCCATGGATCATCAAATTTCGATTTAACCACATTACTTATGAATGTTATTGTTTATAGAAACCTCACAGAAGATGTGAAATCATTGAAAGGGATCAAAGCATCTCCTGGATGGGAAGTGGCCCCTCTATGTCATACCGATTTACATAACGGTGCTTATGAGAATAAATATCTTCTCACACCTTAATTTTGATTCTTCCCATTGGATGTACGGTGTCTAGGTTTTTCTATCAAGACTTTATCATATATTGCATTTGTGTCTTTACTTTATTACTAAAGCCATGGCCATAGAGAAAGCAACGCCAAATAGTTATTTTTCAATACTTTTTGTATATGCAATTCAAATTTATTATTTTCCTTATAATCAAGTGACATTTTTTTTAAGATTTATTTTTTAATATACATTTTCCATCCCCATTATATTCTTTTAAGTTCGTGATTTAATTCAGAGTTAATGTGAATTCTTCATTTTATGTTCTCTAAGTAGGAAAATATGAAAAGATCTGAAGATGAGCAAAAAAATGTACAACTGAGTTTTAGGATGAGTTGATACCTTTTCATTTTGTAGTATTCATAATCATTGTCAAGATCTTTCTTTTATGAATATAACTGAAATAGTTAGAAATGGTATTCAACCAATGAAGAACTATTAAATTTTATATCAGTAAATATTTATGTAGATTTCACGTTCGACGGTTCGGTCATACCTGGAATTTTATAAGTTAGAAAAGATACGGAAAATTTCATTCTAGTAGATATATTTGTGTTTGATATCTATGTTTATTGATTGTGTACCATGGTTCTTTGTTGTTTTGAGCACCACTTCATTGTGAATTTTTCAACTTGACTCCCGCCTGGCATAAAGACTTGAAAATATCCAAATAGACTGCTTAGAAGAAATTTTGTATTATTGCAAAAGACTAATACTTGCATTATATGTGGAAATTGAAAACAGAAGGATATTGTCGGAATACGAATAGATTTACTCTTTTCCATTAGAAAAGAAACTTCTTGTTATGGTTTGGTCTCCTTATCCTTGAAGCTCAGTGCTTTAATCAATCTGTGAAAGAGTTAGGATGCAATGCAGCTACCCATTTTCCACATGGTTAGTGCGCACTGGGGATCACAGCTCCTACTGATACCCTTGAGTTAGGTGGTATGATATAGCCATCAACAAAATTCCCACTGCGGCCAAAACACAAATTGTGAGTCCCAGTTGATGTTCATCATTCTTTGTTAAATGGCTAATACTCGCATGGTCTAGCACACAATTTTGTGTCTCCATGAACCTACCATATAGATACGAACTCCATACCTGAATATGACAATAGGATCTATGAAGGGAATACCTCACTAAAAAATAACATGAGGTTATGTAATACCTCCATCAATCAACAACATAAAGGGTCGATACAAGAAACGTCTTTACCCATTGATCACAATATTTATAGTCTCTTTTTTAACACAATAACAAGAGTGGATGATCCTCAAAATACGAAGGAAAGGAATAAAGGCATTGACAAAGGATATTCCATAATTTAGTACTTATTTTGATGTTCGATATAACACGTCCTTTCTTGTACTATACTATGTAGTTGTGATGACGCTGCATCTTCAAGTCATTTTAGACACTATATGCATCATAATGCTAAATAGAGTAGTCTATAATGAGACTTTTCGTAATTGACGTGGCATCCATAAAGATGGTGATACATACATGCCATAACATGTATCCGAGATGTTAGTGAGAAACGCAATGGGTTCGATTTGCAGAACATTCTGCTACGATTTACATTTGATACTATTTACAGGGTTGCGTTCGGAGACAATCCAGGGTGCCTGGAGATGTCTCTTCCAGTGTTGAAGCTAGCACTCACCTTCAACACAGCAACGAAGCTGAGTTCTTAGAGATCCTCTGCACCTGTCCAGATGCGTCTTATCAACAATATATTTTTGAAAAAATCTATAAAGAACTATGAGAAAATCCCAAATAGTTGAAACAAACTCTACAAAGAATGATTCTTTGTGTTATTCAATATTCGATAACATAATCAGAGCACAAATTAATAATTATAATATTCGATAACAAATCAGAGCACAAATTGTTAATTATATTTTCAAATCCTCAACTTCGATTCGTATATATCCACTCTTCTTGGAATCCATTTCCATTTTTGTAGGATCCTTTCCAAAGGAGTTGGTTGCAGAGTATAGCATTCATCAAATGTGAATCAACATTACTTGATTTGAATTTGTATTTTCTTTTTATAATTCTTATTTGGGTTATAATTCCTATTGAGTTACTCTAAAATTGCTTCGGTTCATCCTCCCATATTACTATGGAGTGAGGATTCTGATTGATATGATTTTGAGAGAAATCATACTTTAGTTGGGCATCCTCATCATCTTGTTTCGTGATAAACCTAATAATGAAATGAAAACTTAAGGATGGAAATGCAGATTGTTTTACCACGGCCAAATATTAAATCTCAATGAATGCGTAGTGGGTTTCAAAAATCTAAAATCTTATTTAGGAAAGCTTAGTCGAAAGGGGAAAACCTAAGGAGAAAACCTTATTTTTGGATATATGAATCGGTTTACCAAGCTTTTGTTTTTCTTATTTTCGTGTACTTATAGATTGGTAAATATGAAAGCGCCTTAAAACCAGTAGAAAGAAAGTGAACATTATTTTGTTAATTGTATTATATTTGTTTCCTATTTGATTAATTGTATTATATTTGTTTCATATTTTGGTTAATGTTTTTCAATAGATTGATTAGCATTTTTTAGAACTAGATTATAATTAAGTGATTTTATTAAGAATAAAAAATAATTAAATTAACTGTGGTGAATGTTGATTACGAGTTATTTACGAGTTGGAAATAATTCACAATAATAAATTATCTTATCATAAATTCATTTAAAAGTCTTTATTCCAAGAAAAAAAATATTTTTTATTTATGGAATAGATCTTTGGAGATTGGTTAATAGTAATGAAATAGGAAAATGATTTATTTGAAAATTCTAAATTAAAATTGAAAAACAAATAGTTCATATTATAATTTGAATTGATTGATAAAGGTTTTGATTTTTAATTCTTTATATAGTTTATTTTCTTTTAGCAAAATTATATATATATATAAAAGAGTTATAGTTTTTTTTTTGCAATGCAGTTTATTTTAAAATCATGTTCTAAATTAGAGGATTTATTAGATATACCAATTGATAATTCATATGGTTGAATGTTATGATTATTAGAAAATGAATAATTTTAATTAATAAAAAATTAATAAATTTCAATTCCATAAAATTGATATTTTATATATAATGTTTATATAAAAAAATTAAAATTTACGTTCAATATGATTAATTTTTCAAATTAATAATATGAATTTCAATAAATTAACGTATAATATTTTTTTTTGGAAGTTGTTCTTCTGGAATGAAATATTTAAAATAATGGTTTGAATTAAGTATTATAATGACCTCGTTTTCAATATTATACCGAGGTAGATCTCCCATAAATTTTAATTTATCATGTATTTATACGTTTCAACATTATAGATGTATAACATTTTATATTGTAAAAATTTAAGGAAATATTATACCAAGATAGATCTCCCTTAAATTTTAATTTATCATACATTTAGAGGTTTCAACATTAGATATGTATAGCATTTTATATTACAAAAATTTAAGAAAATTTTATATCTAGATATGTGATCCCTCATGGTAAATGAAAATGAATACTAAAATATCATTAAAAACTATTCAAAAAAGCATCAATAATTTAGAACATTTTGTATTAACACTTTACTCAAATGTACCAACCTTAGAACACACTGAATCTACATGGTTGAAATAAGTAGCTTGAAAATATGAAACATTATGAATTAAAAAATTGAAAATAAGTTGATAAATAATTTTATATAAACAAATTTAAGAAAGAAAATACCTTTTCCAAAATTTGGAATACTTGTATGACCTTTATGATAATAGAAATAAGCTAATCAATAATTTTAGGTAAACAAATGTAAAAAGGAAACATCTACTCCACGTTACATGTGGTGTGAATATTCTGTTTGAGATAATGCCTCATTTATGATGCATGCTAAAGATTAGGGATTGGTTTGGTTTGTTGGAGGATGTTGAGAGATTTTCTCAACTTCTCCCTCCAAGAGTGGAATTAGTTGGATCTCACCAGCACTATAAAAATTGTAATATATTCATTTGATTATGATATAGAAATTAATTATTTGTGTGTGAATCTTGTTCAATGGATGCTCTCTCCAATTTTAATATGGTATCAGAGCATGGCTGGGCTTAATCCCTCCCGAGAATACCCAGGAAAATTTGAGAGATACGAGATTGAGTATGTTGTAGGAGAGTAGCAATTATATTTATGTTTTTTTTAATTGTTATGTGAGTAGTGAAGAGGAAGAAAGCACTGCAATGATCAGCTGACTATGGCTCTGAAGAATTTTCTCCTCTCGCTAACCTGATATAGCTCGGATATTTAATATATCGATGTATGTGGCGAGTCACAGAGATTGTGGAAGTGAATTTGCCATAGCGGAGATTGGTACGCAGACCAGTGTTGCAGAAATTGTGCCTTGAGACATTCGATGCTCTGCGAGTGAGCAGCTGCTCCAAAAACGCTTTCAATTTTAGAGTTTCATGCCGAGACATGAATATCTGAGGCGTTTTAAATTTCCATTATTACATTCCTGTGTCGGTCATTGTCCCCTTGCTTACCTTTTCTAGCAAACTAACTTTCTGTATTTCACAGAGCTTTCATATTATTGCAGGTCATTGATTTCAGGATTTATGGAAATGCCTGGATGCCTCGGTTTATAAGAGGTCGATGTAAGGAAACTTTCTGTTCAAGAATGCTTTCATTGGTGTTGTATTATCTTTCCTTTTCCATGCCAAATGACGGTGTGTCGTGAAGGTTTTAGCAGAGAACAAAGATTCGTGCGAGATCTCCAGAGGCCTCCAACCTCTTTCTCGTTTCAGTACCATCATCATTGGAGTCCGTCTTTCGTGTTAGAAGAGAAACTCACGTTATTGTGAGTTTCAAATTTTTGAATAGATAGAGTTGGCGATTTCGACTTTTCATCAATGTTCAAACATAAATTAATCTGTCTATTTGAAAAGTAGTGATCAATTCAAGTCGGGATATGATGGACATTCTGAAACCAATGGCGCTTATCGTTCAGGAACTCAAGTGGGGTCTGGTTCAATGCCGACAATGGTTTTTATAAAAAAACCACATTCAATCTCTACTAATATTATTGACGGTTTTGTGACTGCATAGTAATATGAGATTTGTAGTGTAGAACCAATTATTGAACAAATTAGCATTATTTAAATTAGTCGTTCTCGACGTTCTTCCGTGCCGAGTGAACAATTGGCTAATTTGATTGTGTGAATTTTTTATACATTGATGGGTCTTGTTGTGCTTCGGGCTTCAAGAGCATCAACTACACTTTACAATATGAGATCCATTTGTGTAAAGGTCACTTTGTAGGATTGATCATTGATCATATTCTGTACCTAGAATATTTTCCTATAGACTGTTGAAATTTATTCTTCAGGGTTATTTCACAGATGGAAATATTTCAATAGGATAGTTCAGTGTCGAGACTCTTCTTCGGGGGTGTCAAGAATCTTTGATCTTACAAATTCAACATTGCTGGTCAGAAACAAATGTATTTTAAATGGGTTGAATGGTAGCTCGAAAATGGTGGAGAAAAGAGCATTTTCTATGAGATCTCAGAGTGGGTACAAATGTTAATGAAGACCAAGGAAGACAAATGTTTTTATTAAATTAGTGTGTTCTCCATTTCTGTAATGTAGGAATTAAGGGGGGGTGTTTGAGATAATGCCTCATTTATGATGCATGCTAAAGATTAGGGATTGGTTTGGTTTGTTGGAGGATGTTGAGAGATTCTCTCAACTTCTCCCTCCAAGAGTGGAATTAGTTGGATCTCAGCAGCACTATAAAAATTGTAATATATTCATTTGATTATGATATAGAAATTAATTATTTGTGTGTGAATCCTGTTCAATGGATGCTCTCTCCAATTTTAATATATTCTTGAGAGTTTTGCATATTATTTGGTTTCAATAACATGTTAGTTCACTTTAAGGGTATCCTTTTCTATTTTCTCTACATCATTAGTCAAATGAAGTTAAACATCAAGTATCTATTTTTATACTTTCCTATGCTTATAAGTGTTTGAATAATTTCCCACATAAATTTCAATGAATAAGTTTAACCTATACTACTAGGTCTCTATTCTTAAAGACAATTATACTTGCTACTTTTATGTTATGTTTTAGATATATGTGTTGTGAAGCATGATTCTTATATAGAGAGATCCCTATCCTTATTGCTTTCCGTTATTGCAATATAGTGGTTTTTATGTTTCTATATTGTATATATGTTTTTCAATTATTTCTTTATGAGTTTGTGCATATATATTATAAGATGTTTGTAACCTTGATTTGGATTATTTATATTTTGTAATAATTTAGTTTCAATGTTTTGTTGTATCATATTAATATTTTGATAGTCTTTTATTAATTTTCTCATTTTCATTAAAACATTTCTAGGTTTCAAGGGGGAAACATTCACAACTGGTTTGCAAGGCACCATAATGAATAAATTCAGTAAGAAGAGGTAAATTGCTACCCTATATTCTTACATTCCTTTTTTTTTTGTCATTGATTTCTGTTAAAAAGTTTTCATCGAGTTGCCGCAATGGTGATCATTGACTTTCAACAATGGTGATCATTGAGTTTACGCAACGGTGACCAGTGTGTTGCCGCTATGACCACCCAACGTGTTTCCATAATGGGTGAACTAGAAACAACTTGTTGGGTCACCATTGTGACAACTCGATTTTCACCATTGCGACAACTCACTAGTCACAATTGCAGATTTGATAGACACACCCCTCTCCTCCCTAGATTCCATGATTTGAACCCATGAATGAGATTGTACTTTGTGAAAACCTGAATTAAATGTAGCACAAGCTGAAGCAGAACATAGGAGAATGCAGTTGCGTAAATTCTACAATATAACACAAGAAAACCCAACAAACTCAATGGAAGCGTTTAGGACCTTCCATTACGATTTAGGTATTTTATTTCAATTATAAATTTATGGAGTATTTCAAATTTTCAATTATAAAATCTCTCAAGATGCAAGTTTATTTCTAACTAAAAAAATAGGAAAATACATTTGCATCTCTAGAGATTTAATTCCTCTAGGTTTTTCATCCATATAGACTTAAGACGGATCTATGATAGTTTTGAGAAACACACAAATAAGTTTTAGCTATAAGAAATATTTTATTTTTACTTTTAGTATTATATATATATATATATATATATATATATATATATATATATATATATATATATATATATATATTATATATATATATATATATATATATATATATATATATATATGACATTGAAATATTTTATTTATAATTCACATTAAATGTTAATACATGCCCATCATATATATATATATATATATATAATATTTGTTATGGTTAAAGTTTATGAATGTGTCTGAAAATTTCAATAGATCTATTTTAAGTCTTGATGAACTAAATAATCTAAGGAAATTAAATTTCTAAAAATGCAAACCTTTTTTTAATTTTTCACCTAAAAATAAATTTGTATTTTTAAAGATTTTAGAGCCTCAACACTATTAATTATAAAATATTACCATAAATAAAATAAATAAATATATTTTATAATGAATAGAATAATATACATGGAAGGTATAATGATTTCTAAATACTTAAACAATTAAATAGTTGCAACTACTAAAATAGATTAATACAAAATTATTTTAATTATGACTTATTTTATATATTTATATATTTCTTATTATTATTTTTCTTTATATCTAATATATTTCAACATTAGATAAATTTGTGTTAATGAATGTTAAATGCTATAATAAAAAATAAAATAAATAAGAAGAAAATTTCCAAAATAATAAGAAGAGGTTTTAAATTTTTTTAATTTAATTATCAATCATTATTGTGTGAATGATAAATATTTAATCTCTATGAAATGTACTGGAATATTCATATTAGTATTTGTATATGAAGAATTAAAATATATCTTCAAAGTTAGTTATATTTATTTAATTCGTTTTTTTCAAATTAATTAATTAAAAAAAAAGTCATATCAAAACTTGTTATATTGGGCATGGCATATTGACAAGTCATGATATTGTAACAAAAAGTATTTACATATTAATAATTTAGAGGGTAAAGTAAGGAGGAATATCCATGGTTAAGAATATTGTTACATTTTTTTAAATGTATAAAAGTTTAACTCATATATGAATTCCTTTTAAATTAATAATAATAATAATAATAATAATTTAAAATAAAGTTATTAAGAATATTATTACATTTTTTTTTAAATGTATATTTATTTCTCATATAAGAATTTCTTTTAAAATAATCATACTAATAATTTAAAATAAAATTATAATATATTTAATTCTTATTTTTTTTTTAACGTGAGCAATGTAAGATGTATTATAGGACAAGTGTTTTGGTACTTATCATGCATTGATTCCTATTGGTGTTTACCAACCATTTAATTTATATGAATTCTATAACAAATTACAAGAGTAATGAATATTAATAGTATACTTTAATATTTTTAAAAAATTAAAATTAAAATATGATTAAATTAAACTTCTTATTTAATAAATGTATCTTAAAATTTATTTACATAATATTTTGTTTTCATTTTCTCTAATTGATTCTTACCAACTCTAATTAAAATTATCCTTTAAAACTATGATAAGGGATCCCATTCCCTTATTTCTTTAGAATTTGTAACCACTATATGAAATGATTCACTCCCTTGATTCACTCCCTTCTTTGCAAACATATAACTATAGTGAGGCAATCACTCTCTCTAGTTCCAAATTATTTCTTCACTCTTTAGCAACATCAATAGCACTATCATGCCCCTTATATTCCTCTTCCACATGGCTTAATAACTTAGTATATTAATATCTCTTCTAGTAGACATTGCACATTCCAAGGTCATTACCACATTACAAGGTCATTACCATATAGGATGCATCCCATCTAGAATTAGATATCTAATTTTTTCGATACGCAACAACTTATTCAACTACAAAATTGACCACTCAAATAAATGTAAGTGATCAACATTCTTCCTATGGAGGTTGTAAGTATGAAGATAAATCCATGCATACATTGAAATTTGACCTTTGTTGGGGCCATAATTCATCCATTCTACTTTTTGTTGGTGATTTTGATGGGGACCAAGTTGAAGACTAGATTTTAGCATACTCTTCTTATTTCAAACATCAATCTAAAATGAAAAACTGTGATTAAGTCTCATTAAAATATTATCATTTTCAATATTTGGTTTCCTACTATTAAGAAAATATCTAACACAAATCTAGTATATATACCTGTATTTCCATGGAACTCAATCACAAGCTCATCCACCAAACTCCAACACTATCCATATCTTGGATACATTATGCATAGATCTTTGATAATATGTTTTATCTATTACGCAATGTGATATACTTATGGCACGGTGACTTTGGATAACATATTTTTCCAATTAGGTTGTCCACTATTACATCTCCGTTTTCATCGATTGTAAGATATAGGCACTTATCATTAAATTCACTTTTGGTTTATTACTTCCTCTCCATTGTAAATTTTCTTTAGTATACAATGCATCTATTTCCATGACCTTTCAAAGTTTTCTGGCTATGGAAAACAAAGTGGTCAAATTCCTATTTTCCTTTCACTTTTTCTCTCAACTCTTTTTCATTTGAACGAAATTCACCATGGCTCATAGTTTAACACAATAATTATCACAAACTGACTTCTCAAAATAAAAATAGCTATCATGTCATTCATCATCCAAAATTAGCAAAAAAAATTAGAGAAAGTGTCCACTATTAAAAATATATTTGATCTACACCATCCCATTTCCCAAAACACATTCTCATATCAATGCCTTTCCCTTCTCTTACCATCTATTTTTCACTCTTTACTCATAATTTCTAAACGAGAGATTGCATGGTCCAACTAATGATAAAAAATGAAAAGAAAAAAGAAATCTTTGCTACCCTCATGAAAGAGTTCACTATGTGAGTCACTTCTCACCTTCACTCTTATAATTTTGGATAGATCAATTAAGGAGCTCAGTCCATAATTTTTATGAAATAATGTCATAACATTTTATATTGGTTCTCATTTTTATGTTTCCATTTCATGTAATGTCAAACTTCTAGATTATGTTTAATTACTATTAAGGATTCCTTAGCACTATTCTCAAACTTCTAGATTATGTTGAACTACTATTAAGGATTCCTTAGCACTATTCTCACTTTAACAAGTGTGATTATCAAAAAATATCATACACACTCATTAAGGGTTATCACATGTAACACTTAGCCTATGTTGCATGCCCCATTGCCCTACATAAGTACTCATATATCTATCTATATCACTTCAGAAATTAAGCTTGGTGAGCCTTTTCCAGCACCAATAACATTCTAAACCTTCCATTTAATTTGTACCATGACGTGTTAACTAACCCAGTTACTTAACATGATTCTATTTTTTCACACATAGCCTTATGCTAGTCCTAAGCACTTGCTAGTGCTACTACTTATCCTCTATACTTAATTGAAAATGTAGCAATTAGAAAATCAATTCATGTAATTATTATCCCTCAAAATGGATTAGAGGAATGGAAATTGGTCATTATTTATATAGATGATATTTTAATCTTTGAGAAAAACATGGGCATATCAATTCTTTCATTTGCACTAAGTTTTTGATATTTTGTAGTGAATGCTCAAAAAGTCACTTTTAACCAAGAGTGTTGTATTTCACTCTCATAATGTGTGGGAACTCTGAGATAAGCTTTTATTTCATTGTGTAATAAAACTTAAAAATTTGAGTCTTAGATAGAAGGTGATGATGTGCTTGTTAATGTACTCCTATATATCCTCTATGTTAAATCCGTTGTTTAATTCCAGATCATATTCAAGTATTGATCTTCGACATGACCACAATATAATTTCACCAATGCCAAATTAACAAGTATTGAACATGACCACAATATAACCTCACCAATACCTAACCAATATATATATAGAACATTAAAAAAAAAAATAATAAAAATAAGAAATAAAAAACATTTTTCTATCTCAATCGGTCTCCAAAGAACACAAATATATTCCATAGCCCTCGATCTCCTACCTGCCACATAAATTATTTGTCTTCCTTCCTTCCAAAATCCCCTTTCAAACCAGTGTGACTGTTCTCCGTACCACGATCTGTATCACTTAAAAGACTTGTAAATGATAAAAATAATATAATGCAACCATATGCTAGTGCAACAACACTACACATGGATCACCAAACTTCAGTGTTAATGTTTTTTCAATCCCATCGATCAATTATCTCCACTTTATATGATCATTGTATATACACTAATGTAATTGGGGATGCCTCTTTACTTAACTGCCCACTTACCATGGAATTTTTATCTCTTTAAGATCCAAGTACTGATGTTTAATACACGGAAACAACAAAATCGAATTCTGTCTGCCATCTACCACCCAATTATAATCAATCACGTGCCATTTCTTTATTATTTTCTCAGTCGTGTCATCCCTTTTTTATCTAATGTGATAAGGGGTAAACTTACACCATTTCTTTATTATTTTGTAAGTGACATCATCTCTTCGTATCTCATGCGAAGCTGTAAACTTCCTATCCAAATGCAATGGTTTGAAGACAAATTTCCTCGTTACTTTCTTAATTTAAAATTTAGAAAGTTACAAATTCAAAAAAAAATTGAAATAAAAACGAACAAAAAGATTAAATAAAAACAAAGACGTCCAAATAAAATTTAATAATAAAAATAAAAGATCAAATCTCTTTTTACATTCAATAGATGAAATCTAATTTTAAATCTAATAAACATAACCAACTTTCTTTTAAAATAGAATACAAGATTTATTTACCAAATATATAAAAAAATTATTTACCAAATATAAGATTAATTTTCAATACATAATCTATCTATATATATATCACTCTATCTTTTACTTATAAGTTATAACTCGTCTGCACTTCATCAACTAACTTATCCAGTAAATATAAAAATAAAAACCATCCTTTCAGAAAAGTCCAAGTCAAATGTAATCAATCGATTTACAAAATACAGGTTTAAGATTTAATACCAATTTTCAATTAGCATTAGTAATAAAGCAAATATTTATTCTATTAAAAAAAAAATAACAACATCGTTTTGGCCTTATTTACTGCGGTTTTGGTTTGATTCAACAGCATAAGCAAACCATAGAATTTTCACTGTATGCCTGAGTTAGTCATCATTTATTAGCAACATAGGTGTCAACCCGATTGGAGTTCCGAAAATACTGTACAATCTGTTTCTTCAATCATTTATTCATTTCTTATCCTGAATGAGCACAGAGTTTGTAACTACTAATCGGACGCTTTTATATGCACATATTAACAAATAGAATTACCGACTCCCAATAATGTTGTTCTTTTAGGATCCAAGCACTTAACTATAATAATCTAACAGCAGAAGTAGTCTCATCAATCCCTTGTAATTATAACTTTGCACAGAAACAAATAATTTATAACGCGATTGTGGGAAGGGAGTTCACTACAGTACTTAGAGAGAGTGCATTGCTGGGAGACTATCCTTTAAAATCAACCATGCGTTTAGTGATTAATATCCACTGTCTTTCAAGTTTGGCTGGTTCGGCTGCAAACGAAATTCAGAAGCAGGAGGCGGTGCATTAAGAGGAGAAGATGGTCTCTCCAGCTGGTAAAATGCATAGTTATAATAACGGTCATCATGGGTATCCTCCTCTTCCAATCTTGCACGATGGTAGTAGGCAATCTAAGAATACAGATGCAGCTTTAGGTCATTATTATGAAAGTTAAATGCTAATATTCTGTAAATGACCTGAATAAATATTTTGTAATAAATACACTTACATTCTCATTCAATTGATTGTATATCTGCTCCTCCAATCCGGTCTAAAAAAAAATAAAAGCAATGCCAAATACCTCGTCAGCAATCAAGATCTCATGTTACAACGCGACTGGAAATTTATAGAAGATATGGGACGTACCTTTTTCTTTTGCAGCTCTAGCCTGCTGTCCATAAGTTTATCCTGTTTTACACAACTAAGATGTCAGTTTCCATCACACACATGATGCACATACATATAATCAATATGGAATGGTATTGAGAAGGATTTGCCTTTCTTTTTCGAACATGGGACGACACGTCGTCAAGATGTTTCTCCAAACGGGTAATGTCTTTGAGGTCGGATGAGTCGAGTTCCTCCCCCATCATGTACCTACACAAGATTCTCCATCAAAGACTCACTTCTCAAAAACTTTTGCAGAACACTCATGTACAGGACAGAGAAAGAAAACTAAAATAATAAAGAATAAATGTATACCCATAAGGGTGAAGGAGAATACAAGCAATAAAAAGATAAGTCCTATCACCAATTTCAGTCTCTAGAATATTGGTGTTTGGAATAAATTTGCAGGAATCCCATCATTGTTTACAGCTTCCTTATTTGATTGAAAATTGAAAATTCAAGAGTGACATGCAAGGCTGGGCTTTTTGTGTGTGTTTTTGGAATGGGGCCATGCAAAGCTTCTTTTACAGGTTAATATTTTTCTAAATTTAACCGCTAAAAAAAAGCTTACAACCGAAACTAGAAATTATTAATGTTCACAATTTGAAATGTTTCAAGAATTAACGTTTTCTCTATTTCAAAAGAATAGAGCTCTGTAAATCGAAGTTGTTTTCTTTGGTCATTATGTTTACTCCCTCGCGAATGTTTGTCTAAATTTATCCGCAACAAGAAAGCTAAAAACTAAACCTAGAATTAATTGTCTGATTTTCTGATATATCCTTAACACAAAACAGAGGAATTTCTTTCCTCTTAAACATAAAGATATCATAAATAAAACTTGCAGATGGAGCATTAAAAAAAACATTCATGGACTGTGGAGAGAAAAAAAAAATTCTTTGATTCATAACTGTTACAATCTTCAGAACTGCTGTTTTGGTTTCTCTTAATACGCTCCTTTGCACTATGTTATTTGTGTTACGCTATTCTCATGCTCTTCTCTCATACTCTATATCTTTTTAATATATATATATATATATATATATACACATACACAATACAGGTCATAAAAAGAAATTAACCTAAGTCTAAAAACTATGTAAAATAAAAAAAGTCATGTGGCGGTGGCACATTACAAACCTTATAACAAAAAACGTTACAATATGCAATGCTATGAGTTTATTGCATGGAAAAATGTGCTGAGTGATGTCGGCACGAAACAGTGCGAAAAAACAACGGAGAGGAGATCTGCAAAGGTTTATCGCATCAAACTTCGCACCGGCTGATGTGGCAGAAGAATGGTGCGATGATGCACTATTGGTTGTCGAGGAGATGAGTTGGCATGGTGGGGTTGCGCTATCACGCGGGTTAGGAGAACGAATGACGTAAGCATCGGGGCTTGCGATAAGATTTGATTGGTCGCGGGAGGTTTGACCTGGCAGTGGCGAGGTTCACAGAATGACGTGGAAAGGTTTTGAATTCAAACGATGGCACGATAATTCAATGCGGTTGGTGCATAGGAGTTATGGCGGGGGTTTCGTTGTTCAGATTACAATTTTGCAAAATAGGAGGGCTATGGTAGTGTAGTTGTTTGCAAGGGTTTTAAAGAAAAATTGAATGCACTGGTTGAGTGCATAAACAAGAAAATTTGTTGTTGATGCCATCCTTTAATCTTCAAATAAAAATTGTTGTTTTTGTCATGTTGGTTCAGGTTACAGTTGGAAGTAATTTTCAACACTCCCCCTTAATCACAACTACTGTTATCTTGCATTCCCAAACATTTTTTGAGATAATTAAAACTTTTCTGCCCCGATGGTTTTGTCAAAATATCTGCAAACTGTTCTTCTGTTCTGCAATTCTTTAGAACAACTTCTCCATTGTTTACCAATTCTCTGATATAATGATACTTTGGAGCAATTTGTTTTGTTCTTTTATGAAACACTGAATTCTAGGATAAGGCTATTGCTAGGCTATTATCACAATAAATTGTTGTGCTTTTTACCTTTTCATGGCACAAATTTCTCAACATTCCTCTCATCAATACTACATGACATGTTGTTGCTGTAGCTGCCACATACTCTGCCTCTGTTGTTGATAAAGCCACAATTGGTTGTTTCTTAGAAGCCCATGAAATGTCTCATGATCGTAAGTGAAAAACATATCCAGAGGTACTTTTACTGTCATCTATACTTCTAGCTCAATCACTGTCAGTATATCCAATTAACTCAAAATTTTCAGAAGAGGTGTATAGAATACCATACCCCTTCGTTATTTTGACATACCTTATAATTATTTTTTATGCTTGCCAATGTGTCTCCTTTGGCTTCTCCATGAATCTGGAATCTAAACTTACATCATGGATAATATTAGGCCTAGTTGCAGTCAAATACATAAGGCTGCCAACAATGCTCTTGCACAAACTTGGATCTACGTCCTTGCTGCTATCTTCCTTGCTCAACTTCAATCCCATCACTATAGGAGTTGTTGCTACCTTGCAATCCTGCATGTTAAATCTTTCCAAAACTTCTTTCACATATTTTTCTTGAGAAATAAAAATTTTATTTTCATTTTTCTCTACTTCTATTCCTAAGAAGTATCTCAGCAATCCCATATCAGTCATCTCAAATTCTTCTTTCGTGATTGTCTTAAAATTTTCAATGAGGTAAGCATCGTTACCTGTGAATATTACATCATCAACATATAAAACAACAATGAACATCTTACCATATTTTTATTTGATGTACAGTGTGGGTTCTCCTTCACATTTATCAAACCCATTTTCCAGTAGATAGGCATATATTCTACTGTACCATGCTCTTGGTGTTTGTTTCAGCCCATATAGAACTTTCTTCAACTTGCATACTATGTGCTCTTGGCCTTCTTTCTCATAGCCCAGAGGTTGTTCAACATAAACCTCTTCCATCAATACTTCATTTAGGAATGCTAATTTCATATCAATTTGATAAACTTTCGATCTATGTTGTGTTGTTATGGACAACACTGCTCTTACTATTTCCATTCTTGCAACTAGTGCTAAAGTTTCTTAATAATCTCTTCCTTATTGCTGCTTGTAGCCTTTAACAACAAGTCTAGCCTTGTGCCTTTCAATATTTCCTTCAGCATTACTCTTGGTCTTATAGACCCATTTTACTCCAATCACTTCGTTACCTTTTGGGAGATCAACTAATTCCCATGTATTGTTCTTTTCTATTGCATTCATTTCTTCATCCATAGCATCTATCCATTTATTATATTTTACTTCCTCTTCGAAATGAATAGGATCTTTTTTATGACAATATAATGCAAATAAAGGGTTCACACCTTCATTGGTTGCCTCTTAATCATAGATTTCATTCAAGATTCTAAATCTGGTTCTTCTTTCACTTCCTGAACTTGTGCTTATAGAAGCACTCAAATCTTCTCCTTGTGTTGCGCTTGGAGAAGCACTTTCATCACTTCTCAAGGGTGTTCTCATACCTACTTGAAGTGTTCCTTGTTGTGCTTGTGTTGGTGGATATGGTGCTGCTAATGAGGGATTTCTTCCTTCCATTTCTTCCTCATCATCTTCTTAAAACAAACATGTTTTTACATTCACTGTTTTATCAATGCTTCCATCCCAAGGTTCTTCCTCAATGAACTGTGCATCTCTTCTTCTTATGAACTTCTTGGTAGATGGGTTATACAAACTGTATGCCTTTGGTTCATCACTATATCCAACAAATATGCACTTCTCCGCCTTACTGTCCAACTTCTTTCTTAGCTGATCCAGAATATGTCCATAAGCCACACATCCAAATACTCTCATGTGGGTGACAAATTGTCTTATGCCGCTCCATGCTTCTTCTGGAAATTTTTTCATCACTCTCTTTGTTGGGAATCTATTCAAAACATATGCTTCACAATAAACAGCTTCACCCCAATATTCATTTGGCAAATGTTTTGCCTTCAACATGCTACTTACCATATCCATTATGGTTCTGTTTCTCCCTTCAGCAACTACATTTTGTTGTGGTGTATACCTTGCTATAAATTGCTAATGAATCCCATTTTCTCTGAAAAAATGCAGAAAATATTTGGAGATATATTCTCCTCCTCTATCAGTTCTCAAAACTTTTATATGCTTCCCACTTTGATTCTCAACAAGAGCTTTAAAGTGGCAGAACTTCTCAAATACTTCACTCTTCATCTTCAAGAAATACACCCGTGTTTTTCTTGTGTAATCATCAATAAAAGTTAACAGATAGTGGTTTCCTCCTAAAGAAGGGGTTTGCATTAGTCCACACAAATCTGAATGGACTATTTATAAGGGTGCTTTTGCCCCTATGCTCTTTCCTGATGGAAATATTTCTCTGTGTTGTTTTCCCAAGATGCAGCCTTCACAAAGGCTCTCTGTTTTTTCAATCAATGGTAATCCCTTTACCATACATTTTCTGTGAAAGAAATTTAGTCCTCCAAAGTAGAGATGTCCAAATCCCAAATGTCATAACCAATTTTCATCTTTTGATTCCTTTTGGAATGTCCCTTGTGTCACAGCTGCCATTTCAACTCCTTTCTTCAAATTTTCTCTCATTTTGAGTGGAAAAATTATGTTACTTGTCATCTTCACTTATGAAATCCATTGATTGCTTGGTGGTTTATCCATGATGGTACACACATCATCTTCAAAGAATACATTGTAGCCTTTTTGAATGAGCTGTCCAATGCTCAAAAGGTTACACTTCATACCAGGTACATAGTATACATCATATATGGATTTCCTTTCTCCTTTTCTTGTTAAAACACTCACTTTGTCTTTACCCGTGAAAGAGACTTTGTTTTCTGTTCCCAATTTTAAATGAGACTTCACATTTTTATCTAATGTGGAAAACATTGACATGTTTCCAGTCATATGGTTGCTACATTCGGAATCTAGAAACCATATATCTTCATTCTTCTCTTCAGCCATATTACATGCTAGAAACAAATTTTCTTGACTCTGATTTTCTTTAGTAAATTTAGCACTGGGTCTATTACCCATGTCACTCTATTTCTTTCTATATTCATTAGCATAGTGCCCATACTTCTTACAGTAATTACATTGGACTTGGGATTTATCATACCTTTGTCCATGTGCTTGATTTTTTGCTCCTTATTTGTTGTTGCCTTGAATTTTATTCTGATTTCGATTGCTGCCCCTTCCTCTTGTACTTGCAGGGCTATTTCTTCCTCCTCTATTCTAGCTTTTGCCTCAACCTCTTACTCGGTAGTTTGATCTACCTTGAACTATTTCTCTTCCAAAGGAAATTTTGGTCTTGAAAGCATGCTTTAAAGATGAGTTTGATATTCTGTTCAGCCTTTCTTCATGTGTCATCAAAGATGCATGAATTTCATCAACTGTAAATCTTGAGAGATCCTTTGTCTCTTCAATAATAGTGATTATCACATTAAATCTTAATGGTAAACTTCTAAATATTTTCTCCACTATTTTTCTTTCTTCTACTGTCTCTCCATGAGATCTCATCTGTGTAACCAACCCAATCAACTGTGTGAAGAATGAGTCTAAGCTATCAGCCTCTTTCATGAAAATAAATTCAAACTCTCTTCTCATTACTTGAAGCTTTGTTATCTTTACTTTCTCCATACCTTGAAGGTTGTCTGGATGGTATCCCATGCCTCCTTAGACATCTTTCCTACCACAATTCTTGGAAATATACTTTCATGCACTGCTTGATAGAGATAGAAGAGGGTTTTTGAGTCCTTCTTCTTATTACTCTTTAGCAAATCCTTTTTTTCCTGTGTTAAGGAATTATACTCATTCGCATCCACTGATTCTTCAAATCCATCTTCGACCAATTCCCAGAAGTTTTGAGATGCAAACAGGGCTCTCATTGTGATTGCCCAATAATCGTAGTTCTTCCCATTGAACTATGGGAGTTGAGTATTTGGCATACTCATGCTTGTGCTAGGTCCTACCATTTCTTACTGTGCATAACTATAAATCTTGACTTTGTAACTTAAATAAAAATTTCTCACTACTGGAGAGGTTACCTCTAACTCTTAACACTCCCTTTTATAGCTCTCTGGACTGTATTTTTAAATAAGTAGTAACTCTACTGTATATTTTAAACAAACAGTAAATCTTACTGTGAAAATACATGACTTGCTGAAAACCTTCATTCTGCTGGAGAAATGCTTCAACAGTCTTCTTCTCCTTTAGCTTGTTCAGCAACCGTTTAGAACCTGGACTAGCTCTGATACCATGTCCAATTTTCTGATAAATCCTTAACACAAAACAAAGGAATTTATTTCCTCTTGAACACAGAGATATCATAAATAAAACTTGTAGATGGAGCATTAAAAAAAACATTCATAGACTGTGGAGAGAAAAAACATTTCTTTCATTCATTAACTGTCAACTGTTACAATCTTCAGAACTGTTGTTCTAGTTTCTCTTAATGTGTTGCTCCTTTGCACTATGTTACTCTATTGCGATGTTCTCTCTCTCTCTCTCTCTCTCTCTCTCTCTCTCTATATATATATATATATATATATATATAGGTCATAAAAATAAATTAGCTTAAGCCTAAAAACTATGTAAAATAAAAAAAATTCATGTCGCGGTGGCACATTACAAACCTTATAACACAAAACATTACAATATGCAATGAAATGGGTTTATCACATGGAATAATGTGCTGAGTGATGTCAGCACAAAACGGTGTGAAAAATGAACGAGGAGGAGACCTGCAAAGGTTTATCGCATCAAACGTCGCGTCGATTGACGAGGTGGAAGAACAGTGCGACGATGCACTATTGGTTGCTGGGGAGATGAGTTGGCATGGTGGGGTCATTCTATCACGCGGGTTCGAAGAAGGAATGATGTAAGCATCGAGGCTTGCGATAAGATTTGATTGGTCACAAAAGGTTTGACGTGGTAGTGGCGGGATTCACAAAACTAGGTGGAAAGGTTTTGAATTCAAACAATGGCGCGGTAATTCAATGCGATTGGTTCATAGAAGTTATGGCGTGGGTTTCGTGGTTCATACAATGATTTTTTAAATCAAGAGGGCTATGGCAGTGTAGCTGTTTGTAGGGGTTTTAAACAAAAATTGAATGCACGGGTTGAGTGTATAAACAAGAAAATTTGCTGCTGTTGCCATCCTTTAATATTCAAATCAAAATTGATGTTTCTGTCCTATTGGTTCAAGTTGCAGTTGAGAGTAATTTTCAACACCAATTAATCTTCAGAGTTTCAAATGTTTGTCATAATTGACATTTTCTTTATTTCAAACATCCCCTTCAAATGGGGAGAGTTCTGTTAATCAGAATTTCTTTCTTTCCTCATTATGTTTACTCCCTTATCATTAGTGGATATATAGTTCATCCTCGTCTTAAATGCACTACACTTGTTTTCTTTGGTCATTATGTTTACTCCTTTCTTTTGTCCAAAACAATTCATATATTTTCAAAGGAGGAGATCTCTGTTAATTTAAATTTTTTATTTTTATTATTTTAACAATTGCAAATTTAGGGCATTTAAAAGCTAACCATTCATAATTATTAAATTTTAAATCTACAATTCACATAAGATCAGATGTTTTCTTTAGTATTATTTTTATTCCATTACATTGCATACCTAAATCTTTAATCCAAATAAATTTAGATGTTAGTGGAATTCTCTTAATGATAATTGTTTTTATACATGTAAATACACATTTTACAAATCAATTAAGCATCAATTTGCAAGTTACTTTTTTTTGTTTTTGTTTTTTAATAGTCATGTTATGGTTTAGTTGCTCTTTTCTAAAATAAGAGAGAAAGATAATTCCAGTTATATGAGTATTTTTTGAATTGATCCAAATTAGAATTAAACCTCTCTAATATAAAAGAGAAAAATCATTCCAATTATATGGAAAAAGAAAGAGAACTAGCTCTCATGGCATCAAATTTAATTCTCTCTATTATAAGGTGCATGTAAGTAAGAAAATCATGTTTACAAGTCTATATAATTAACATGTCTACATAATTGGTTTAGAATGAAATTAAAATTAGAGGATAATTATCTAGTAAATGTTCAACCAAAAAAAATCTCTATTTTGACCCAGTAAAATAAAAAGGAAGACCTTTAAAATGTATTTAATATACTCAGTCTCCAACCTATTGTAATAAGTGTAGGGTAGTTAAGACAAAATGAGCATGAATTCATATTTAAAAGTTCCACATATAGAATTTTAGAAAAACCACCCAATAAGACAATCATTGCAAAAATAAAAATGCCTAAAAACAAAATGTTTCCATAAGTATCCCTAATTAGTCACAATCATATAAAAAGAATTTTTCAAACTCATATGAATCATGGTTATGACATATTATATATGGTCATGTACCCTTTGATAATCTTAGTATTTTAGAAAATAAATATATGATGAAATGCATCCCCGTGATAATTGTTCTAAAGAACTCTTGTGAGCGTTGTATGTTATCTCCATATATCATAAATATAATTTTACAATAGTTTATTCCTATTATGGAGAACTCTTGTGAGAGTTGTATCTTAGCTCCATATAACATAAATATAATTTTATAATAGTTTCTTCCTATCGATCTAAGGAATCATTTGCACTAGTGCATATAAATACCTATCCTTCAATGAAAAAACAATCAACAATTGGTAATTTTTATTTCCTAATATGTATATACGATTTTAGTTAGATGGCCTTCTCGGTATATTTTGTGAATAACATATTAGAAATTTTCAATAAATTTAGAGAACTTCAAATCCATAGGAGAGAAATAGAGTGGAAAACATATTGAAGTACTTATTATATGGAGGTGGTGAATATGAATGTGAAGTATTTGTGGCATTCTATATGCAATAAGGAATAATAAGGTGGTGAATATGATTCCCAAGAATCTGTGACATTCTATAAGCAGTAAAGAATAATAAGATATTTTACAACATGGTACTCTCAAGAAAATGGAATAGCTAAAAGGAAGAATATAATAATAAAAAAATAGATAAAAGTATTCTTAATGCTAAAAATCTATCAAATAAAATTTAGGAAAAAAATTATTTCTGGTTTAGATTATATAGTGAATTGATCTCGAACTAAGAGCATAAAGGACAAAGTTACTCAAGAATCTTGGAGTGGCATGAAATTGAGTGTGTCACATTATTTTTTTTTAGTTTTGTAGCTTATGCATATGGTCTAGAATAACTGAGAAATAATATTTATGAAAAATGTGTCATCTAGAATAACTGAGAAATAATATTTATGAAAAATGAAAAATATGTAGTTATTGGCTATAGCCAGCAATCTAAAGCATATAGTCTATGCAATATGTTAACAAAAAGTTTATAGTAAGCTGGGATGTTAAATTTCAATAATACTAGTCATGGGATGATCAAGCCAATAAAACAATTGGACGTTAGATTCCTTGGATGATCATGCCAATAAAACAATGGGATTATCAAAGACTCATTTCTCAAAAAAATTTGCAGAACACTCATGAACACGCCAGAGAAAGAAAGCTAAAAATAATAAAGAATAAATTTACACCTTTACACATTCCTTATTTTATTAAAATTGAGAATTCAAAGGTGACATGCAAGGCTGGGACTTTTTTTGGGTGTGTGTAGGGAATGGGGCCATGCAAAACTTCTTTTTACAGGTTAATATTTTTCTAAATTTATCCGAAAATAAAAAATTACAACCAAAACTAGAATTTATTAATGTTCATAATCTGAAATGTTTCAAGAATTAACGCTTTCTCTGTTTCAAAAGCTTTTTTCAAAACAATAGAGCTCTGTAAATCGAAGTTGTTCTATTTGGTCATTATATTTATTCCATTGCGAACGTTTTTCTAAATTTATCCGCGACAAGAAAGCTAAAAACCAAACCTAGAACTAATTAATCTTCACAATTTCAAATGTTTCTCAGAATTAATGTTTCCTCTATTTCTAAAACCCCATTCAAATGGGGAGAGTTCTGTTAATCAAAATTGTTTTCTCTCGTCATTATTTTCACTCCCTTCTCTTTAATACAGTTGATCCCCGTTTTAAAGAAGAGAGTATGGTTAGCCGCGCTTGTTTTCTTTGGACATTATGTTTACTCCCTTCTGTCGTGTGTAACAATTCATCTATTTTCAAAGGAGGAGAGATTATTTTTATGAATTGCAAATTTAGTGCATTTAAAAGTGAACAGTTCATAACTATGGAATTTTAAATCTACAATTCATATAAGATCAGATAAGTGGTTTTCTTTAGTATTATTTTTATTCCCTTATATTGCATACCTAAATCTGCAATCCAAATAAATTTAGATGTTTTCCTATAATCTATTACTGGACTTCTGTTAATCACAATGGTTTTCATGCTTATAAATACGCATTTTATGAATCAACTCAGCATCAACTTCCGAGGTAAACATTTTTTTGGATTAATTATCTTATTGTTTGGTCGCTCAGGAATCATTCTAGTTATGTGGAGTATTCTTTTTTATTAGTCATCTTATTATTTAGTTGGTCTCATGGCATCAACTTAGGATTAAATCTCTTCTAATCTAGGAGAACATAATCATTTCAATTATGAAAGACGAGAACTGCGATAACAGTGATTGGAAATCGTTTTCTGGTGCTAAGAAATCGATTGAAACGAAGCATCTGTATCTCGAGGAGCCAATCACCTTAAAGTAGAGGTCCCACATTCCTCTATGATCGAGTAGAGTTTGATTAGATTTCATAAATGAGTCACAGCGCACCAAGTAGTCAATTCCATTTAGCTAGTATTAAAATACAGTAGAAAATATTTTACTTTGTATGATTTTAAACGATACATGTTTGCTTATTACAAAAACACAAAAAGGTATCTTAATTGTTAAAGGTGTCTAAAAGTAAGTGTTAAGATCTATGCATGAAGTGTGTGTAAGTATTAAGATCTATGTATGATGGTGTTCAATTATTAAATGATGGTCCTATAAAGTATTTTTATTGAAATATTTTAATATAAAAGGGGACACATTTTTAAGAAAAAAAAAAAAAGGCTAAGAATTTGGTTTTTTTTATTGAGAAATGTTTCAAAAATGGAAAACAACAGCTTTGTAGTCTCGTGGTGAAGTTAATAAAGGGAGGACTTAATGGCATGTAATAATAGTCAAGGGACCAATTATGACATGTACAAATTATGGCTTTGGTCAATCAAAAAGAATAATTTCTTTCATTTTTCGGGAATGTTGGGATATTTTACTAATTGGGTCCACGGACCCAAAACTAAATCAAGTAGTAAGACTTGCAATGACAAATGCATAGAGATTTGTTGTTGCTGAAAATAGAAGGAAGATTCAGATGCATCTTGGGTTATTTAACAAGAGATAGAAGCTTCAATTTTTCTTAAGGTTGCAATAGTTGATCATGCCAAGGAGGCATGGGATCTTCTTGTGAAATTCCATTCTATAGTAGAGAATTCAATTCTATAGTAGACAAATCATATTGAAAATATAATAAGTTACTCATTATATTGAGGTGGTGAATATAATTCCAAAGAATTTCTAGCATTTTAGATGTAGTAAGGGATAAAAAGGTATTTTAGAATATGGTACACTCCGCAACAAAATAGAGTAGCTAAAAGGAAGGAAAGGTATTTTAAAACATGGTACAGTCCACAACAAAATGGAGTAGCTCAAAGGAAGAATAGGACCATAATAAAGATGGATAAAAGTATTCTTAAGAATAAAAATATATCAAATGAATTTTGGAAAAAAAACTATTGCTTATTTTGTTTATATACTGAATTAATCTCCAACCAAGAGAATAAAGGAAAAAAATTGTCAAGAATGTTGGAGTGGCATGAAATCTGGTATGTCACATTTTAATTTTTTTTATTTGTAGCTATTCATATGGTCCAGAGGAACAAAGATATTATTTGTGAAAAAGTGAAAAATATGTATTTATTGGCTATAGTGAGTAATCTAAAGCATATAGTCTATACAATATTTTTAGCAAAAAAATTATAGTCGGTGGGGATTCTAAATTCCAAGAATATTAGTCATGGGATGATCAAGTCAATAAAACAATTGGATGTTAGATAACATTGCTAAAACAAGATTAACAAGTGGATTCTACATGAAAAAAATATTCACCACCAAGACTTCCAAGGTTATGAGAAGAAAGAGAGTATTCAAGACATGAAAGTAGACAATTCATTGTCCTTCTTCTAGTAGTGATTCAAATCCCATAATAGCCTCTCAAAGGATCTATAAATGAGATTTTTGAGAGAATTTACAAAAAAAAAGATGACGTGGATCAAGAAGAATGTTTTTCCATATTATTATGTTAACCAATGTTCTTTGAAGAAGTAGTCAAGAAAGAATAGTGGGTTCAACCTATGAATGAAGAAATTAATGAAATTGAGAATGACCACACATGGTGTCATGTAAATCTGCTAGCAAGGAAAATAAGAGTTGGAGTAAAATTTGTTTACAAAACTAAAGCTAATGAGAAAGGGAAAGTTGAAAAGCATAAATGTGATTTTGTTGCAAAAGGGTTTGCTCAAAACCTGATATTTTTTATGGAGAATGATTTTATCCAATGGCAAGGTTAGACATAGAAGAGTTTTGAAAATTGCAACCCAAAAAAATTGTCTTTTTTATCAATTGGATGTTATGTCAATATTTTTAAGTGGAAGTTTAGAAGAGGAAGTCTATGTGAATCAACAACCAATATTTCAATTCAAGGATAAAGAGCACAAAGTTTATATGTTGAAATAAAAAATCAAAATTAATGGATACAAATAAGGGTCAAATATAAATATGTATATAAACATTTATATGAATATTTATATATTAAAATGTTACCGTTAAGTTAAATGAAAACTAAATATAAAATATATTAAAATTTACTGAAATATATTAAAAGAATTAAGTCAAAGAAGTATAAATTAAAGGAAAAAATAAAAATAAAAATATTATTATACCTCTTGATACTAATATAATATTTAATTATGCCCCTCGGGTGATGGAATATGATGGAGTAGAGTATATTTCATAGGTTCTGAGGAATATTGGATTCATGTGTGGAATGTGTGTAGCATTAGTGAATGGTGGTGAGGACAATTGACGTTGGAGGTGACGAAGCCTCAAGAAGGCGGGTGCAGGTTTTAAATTATGATGGGAATTCTTTCTTCTCTGCTTGTGTATCCTGGGTATGGGTGAGAGTAACAGGGGAATATTTTTCTCAAAGTGTGCACAAGGTGCCAACCTGTGCACGTGGGTCTCATTGCTGAATTGGGATTTTTTGAAAGTCATGGAGTGAAGTACGTTTATGAGAGTGAAAACTTAGGTTCCTTTCCACACCATGTGGGATCCAAGAGAACAAGTTGGAGGTAGTATGCATTGGTTATAGTTAGTGTTGGATAAGTGTATCATGGGGTTGTCCAAGCCTATGGATCCTGTACATCGACCTAATTCCAGTACTCTTGGCTCTAATTTGGTAAGTGATTTGTTAGCGCTTTCATTTTCACTAGAAAATTTATTTGCGTCAATTAAGGTCGAGGTACATGTGGGTAGCTACATCTGTCACAGCCCCTAGTTGTTTTCCATGCAAATAAAATACAACCAAGGCCACTAGACACTTATTCCAAGTTGAATGGTGGGTAAACATTATAATGGGCATCACTTGAGTTTTAAGAATAGCTTATATAAATTGGAAAAAGCATTGGAAAAGACAAAATGACAAAGAGGAAATAATTGGAATTTCATATGGAAAATAAAGCAAAATAAGAGAAAAGGAAGATGAAGTAACATAGATATGCATAAAAGGGAAATTAGAGAGAAATTAGAGAAAAATGAAAGAAAAAGGAAAGGAAGAGACTAGACATCAATAATAGAAAGGCATCATAGAAACAATCACAACTTTGGTCAATTTAGCTTTGGGGTCAATTTCAAAGAAGATAGAGAGAAAACCCTTGGACTTGGAGAGAAGAAAGAAAAGGACAAGAAAAGGAATTATGGAATGTGGAAAAAAGGTGTGGATGAACAACCATAACTGGTGTAATTTGTAGGTAAAAAGTTGCATGTGTGATTCCATTATTGTGATTTGGATGCATGGTACTTGCATGTGTTTCTTTGGTTATTTTATTGTCATTGGCATGGGATTTTCCTAGGTTGACATTGATTTTAGCCTTTCCTTGTCATTTCCTAAATATCCATGAAGTAGCGGGTTCTCTAGTTTGATTAAGCTTTGGATGGATGGTAGGCTTGGATCTAGTTTGACGTGCTATTAGGAAAACTACCAAGGTCAAGGGTGTAGATGGGATTTCTCCTGTAACTCTGGCAGGTTGGTGGAGATAGGAAAATCCCTCTGGAGACAGTGAAGGAATTCAAGGGCATCCAAGTTTGCTTTAAAATTAGTGATTTATGGATTGGTTTAGGTGAAATCACTATGGATTAGGGTTGATGGGTTTTGGCCTTTGGAATCCCTAGTCCGTTCTAGTTTGGTTAAACTCATATGATCCCACATTCATTCTTGGAATATGGCACGAGGGTGATTGGTTAAAAGAGATATATGGTTCAACCCAATATATGATTGGGTGGCACATGGAAGTCTTTGACTTGGTTGGATTTTGTGTATGATTGAAATGAGTCATCTTATTATTGTGATTTATGAGCACATGCACTGGTTATTATGTTCATGTTCTTTTTGAATTGTCATGGCTTCTATTCTGGTTATATGTTTCCTATAAACATGGTTGAATTATGTACTCTTACTATGGATCTTGTTCATGATTTGATTAGTTATGGAATGGTTAATGTATGGATGGACTAACAAGTGTTGTTGCAGCTAGCTTGAGAGGGAATTGAGACTTCTTGATGATTCTCCGATGAGGTTAATAAGATAATGATTACATATGCATTCATGACTTGTAGCTAATATGCTTATCATATGTTTGACACAATTTCTATCATGTATTAGGAATGTATTGGATAAGATCTAGCTCTAGTCTTTATTGTTTAGACTTGTTATTATCCTAGTGTTGATGTTGTTGGAGATGCCAACATTTAGGGGATCTCCCCAATTTGAAGTCCCAACTAGACTTCACACTATTTGGAGTAGGAGTCCCACTAGAGGGGTGTTAATGACCTACCTTGGTTTGCAAAACACATAGAGTGGTGCAAAGTGTCTTTGGTGAGAAGAAGTGTGTGACCCTGCAGAGATTCAAGCACAAGGTATGATGGTTCCGACACACAGAAGGAAAATGAAGGTGCACCTCTTGGAAGCCTGTAATAGTACACAACTTAGAAGGAACACATGAGTGAAAATAAATCACATGAGCTAACAAGTGGAATAGTCCACAAGTTAAGGTTATGCATTAACACATCAACACGCATCTGACAAGATACATACAAATGAAAATGAAATAGTTCATATGAATATGCATAATTTAAATAACATACATCACAAATAAAAGAAGAGCAGTCCTAATATATTCACAATATATGAATGAAAGCATGTCAGCTTTGAGTTTTATTAAAAGTGATAGTTGCAATCATACATACAACATTTTGCAAGCCACTTGCCCCAATAATGGAATGTGAATTCTACAACACCTGATGATCCAAATAAGTATACTCCCTCTACACTATGGATAAGCCAAGGCTAACACAAAACTTCGAAGATTTTCCTAAGTCTAATCCTAGCCAAAACCTTGGCTACTAAAAGCCCCTTACATGAGTTATGAGGATATATTTATAACAAAGTGGGGTGTCTCTTGGCATTCCCCTTTTGTGACTCTTGGAATCCCCTCATGACTCTTCAAATTCTTACAAAACAACTCATTACCTTACATATGAATCTTCAAATTCCAACAAGGACACATGGAATTTCACTTTTACAATAATTAGGAATAACGTTACATTTTCCACTTGTACCCATATAAGATAAAATAAGGTAGAGATAAATTGGTAACCTAATAAGAAAAAACACAACGATGAGAGACTTGGGGTGAAATTAAGCCGGGCGACTTCAACTTGATGCCTCTTGGTCACATATTGATTCCAAGCTTGGTATTGTTCGATGGTATCCCCAAACTTTGTGATAGTGTCAGGATGGAAGTGAAATTTTTCCTCCGTGGCATCCAACTAAAATGCCTTGGAACTGGTATTAACCTCTTGTTCAACCAACATCAACATTGTTCTTGTCTAAACAGGGCCATCGATGTAGGTCTGCATGTTTTGTCTATTCAACTCTAAGTCCTCCGAGGTCGAATCTTCTTTAGCTGCTCCAAGTATTGATATTTCCTGTCAGACTTTCTGTTTTCCTTTAGTCTCAATGAGTGTGCCAACTGATGGGAGCCAATGCGTTCTAACCATGAAATCCAAACTATTATATACTCATACATATGAGGCTTGAATTTTTCCGATGAATGAGGCAAGATACTTGTTGTTCTGGATCAATATATGAACTCTCTCTTTCTGTAGCTATGTCTGCAGCTTCATCTTCTTAACCATTGTATGCAGTGCCCCTTTGTATCACATTTTTCCAATCATGCTCATAGGTGATGGTAGCTTGCACATTCTCGATGATCTTGACAAACCCTTTTCTCTGTCATTGCAAGTCATGTAAGCAGACAACTTCCTTATGTATGATCATTAGATCCACATAGAGGTCTCTCATAGTGTCTCCATGTGTGGATACTTCAACAAGTATCGTTGCTCTCATCTCCTCTAGGTAGACATGCACGGAAAGTGCTTTCTGTGTTGCTATGCAGAGCTTTTTATTCTCTTGTCGGAAAGGTTGTTGATTTTGTTCCAACTATTTATTCTTCGCCAATAAATATCAAGTGTTATATTTTGCTACACCTACAAAGGCAAGGTTGGCTTTGATAATAATTATTGGATTCTTGCTACTGTATACCACTTTCACCCTTTCTCTCGTAAATGCAGGTGATGCATGATCTTCCAATAAGTTATTTCTCCATTCTTGTACAATATTCTTCTGGAGTTCATCGAATGACAGATTGTACACATCCATAACTGGATCATTATCAAGGGGACCTATCTCTCGATGCATGATAATCTGGGAATTTCTTTCTCCACGCTTGTATAATATTCCTCTAGAGTTCATCAAATGACAAGTTGTACACATCCATAACCATATCATCATCAAGGGGAACTATCTCCCATTTGTCTCTAGAGGCTGGCTTTGAGGCTGGAGGTGGTCAATTCTGAATGGTGACTTGTGGTGCATTGGAAATCAGGTCCATATCTTCATCTTTTATATCTAGTCCTAACTGCATGTCTGTGACTCTAATCAACTACTCAATCTACTAAGAAAGCTCCCAATCTTGCATATGTTCGCTCACTCCTTCTGTACCTGGTTGATCATGTTCCTTCTCTTCAACCTGTATGGGGGTCGTCTCTTCCACTGTGACACCTTGCCTTCCTTCTTCTTCCTTCTTCTACTCCTCCTCCTCGTCTCTTCTCCTTAGCTCCCATTCTTCCCTCAATCCTTGTTTTGCATTCTGTCATATTAGCTATGCCTCCTCCAAGATTTACTTCTCTCTCTTCCTCTACTATGCTCTTTTCTTCCTATGCCTCCTCTTTTCTTCTACCACCAAAGATGCTTTTTCAATAATATGATATTCTTGCATCTTCCATCTTTGCTCCTCCTCTGCACTATCAACAAACTTTCTCTTTCCCTTGTCCTGTATCGGTTTGCTATTCTCTACTATTTTTACTTTCGAAACTATTGTCATCTATGGAACAACTTGAGAAGTCGAAGCTATATTGATTAGCTCACGACGTCTGTAGATGTTATAAAAATTCTTCCATGGTTCCTCCTTCGACCATCGACATTCCCCATTGACCTAGTTGTAGTAGATTCACGCATAATGGTCTTTGTAAATTACCCTCGGATCATATGGATTGAAGTCTTTAGTACCAAATTCAAACTTCACTATGGCTTTTGATTCGGTATCTACAACTTTGAGATTCTTAATCACGTATAACTTGATATCTCAAGAAAGAGTGGTCGAGGGTACCTTATTCATCCTATGCAGCACTTCTGAAAACGCTTTGGGGAGATGGTAAGATATTTCTTTCATGAAAATTTTTTCGGTGGCATATACAGGAAAAATATGTGGTGGCTTTGGACCACGAACACTATAATCAATGTGCCATCTAGTAAGGTGAACTATTCCACAATATCTGATATCACCTCTATTGTTCTTCGTGACATGTAAAGTGGGCCCTCCTGATAAATAGGCCTATAAAGTAGGATGATGAAGTGATCAGGTAGTTGCTCCATAACTCCTCGATGATTGTAATCTGAATGCAGCTTGCAATAGATATGAACAAAATTTTCTCTCGGTGTCTACATCCAATTCATTCTAGGAAACTGATTTTGTGCACAAATCGCATCTAGTAAGTACGTAGATATATAGAACCTTGATTTATTTCCCTTGGGAGGATCCTAGGCTTGTGATACATGGGCTCTTAGTTGATGAACCAAAATATCCGACAAGTTGAATGAATTCCCCTCATTCACCACCTGGTGCAATAAGATAGTCCACCCCTTAGGAGAGGTCTTTGTGCTTTGTTAGGCATATATTCTGCAATATAAGATGAACAAAAGCTGGTAAGCCTTCCTAAGTGACATTGTCTTGTACATGTGGGCGGGTCTCTATCTAAACTTCGATGGCTCCATCACCCAAATCTTGATGATATCCTTGATGTTCGCATAGTTATGGGTGGCATAAAACAATGAGTCGATGATATTTACTGGATCAGGAAGATGATACATCTGCTAAAAAATGCTACAAAAAATATAGCAAGCTTCTCTTCACTCGTGTTTCTCAGTGTCATAGTTTTCTCATCTATGTGTGAGACAACCCAACTGATCACATCTGCACATGGGAAGGCTAGATACCTGAATGCAACCCTGTATAGTCCCGACTTTCGAGTGTTGAGAATAACCTATCGGTCCTCTAATTCTACCCCAAATTCCATTTCAAAAGCATATTTAATCTGCTATCATGTCAATTTCAATTCCTTTTCTACAAAACCTGAGTCTTCACATATGCTGGCAAGTTAACCTGAGCTTGCTCAATAGGTTCCCTAGTACTACTTTCAGTAGTTTTTTTTGAGGAAGATCTCTTGGGTGCCATTATAATAGTGACTGTTGGAGAGGTGCTAAAAACCTACTGTACTTGTGGGATAAAAAAGGCACTCATGGCAAGAAAACATCAATTTTAAGAAAAAACACTTTGAAGGCATGTTCAAGTGACAAATCAGGCATCTCATGGGAGATATTGCGCAATTTTCACTGGCAAGAGGGTCTGAATACCTAAGGGAACTGCGAGATATGAAATTCTAGTAGTCAGGGTCGAGGCTATAGACCTAGGATGATGCAATGCAGAGTTCATTTTGAGTAGTATTTTGCGAGAGACTGTGTATTCTGTAGTCTCACTGGCCAAGGATGTAGGCTGAGCTTTGGAACTACGCGGTGCACAGTTGGGCCAGCCTGTACTATGTACTGCACATCTCTAGAGGCCAATCTCTTGGCTTGACACATTGTTCAGTTCTAGAGGCCAATCTCTTGGCTTGGGCCTTAATATTCCGTAGTGCCCAACCGGGCAAAGTGAAAACTGACCAAGGGAATTGCAGATCTGCCTAAGGGAAGTGTGAAAAATGAGAATATATAAGAGATAGTGTCATATTAAGTGCATATTTGACTAAGTGTGAATGAAACAAGGAAAATCGAGTGCAAATACTAACTAAATGAGAAGAAAAACAAATCGGTGAGGAGAATTGCCACAACAACGACCGTTGGTGCAAAAACGAAGAAACTAATGTGACACTTGTGAAAGAAGAAAAATAACTTGAAAAAACACTTCTAAAATATTAATGAAGTTAAAAATCCAAAATGCATACAAAGAAACAAGAAAAATAAGACTTGCACAAGCCAAACTGCAAAAAGTGATAAAAAGGGAGAAAAAGCAATAATTGTGAAACTCACCCGGAAAAGAAACGAATATTGCACTAAAGGTTACTTGATCTATTCAGGAATGCTAGAGATTAAAAATTGAGTGTGAAAATGAGCTCTAGGGGCATTTATTAAATATATTTGAGAAAATTAGGGTTTATGATGCGCATGCCAAACATCAAGGAAAAAGCGGCTTGTGGCAAAGGTTTCCATAAAGAACAAGTGTGCTTCCTTCGCGTTACTACAAATAAATACCTAAATTTTAACGATGTTTTTTTTTTCTTTTTTAGATTTTTTGAGAAATAATTGCCATGCATATCACAGTTCGGGAAGGATTTCACGATTTTGGGAACTGGGCAACTTTCTGGCTTAACGCACTGTATAGTTTGTGAGCTCAATGAGGGATTGCACAGTTTCTGGGCTCAGGGTTGGTCTTCCTGTCATGACTGCATATTTTCCAAGCTCAAGGTTGATTTCCAGTCATGACTGCACAATTCCATTCATCAAGGTTGACTTCCCTCTTGGATTTCACAGTTTCTAGAGGCAAGCCCAAAACTGTTGTGCAAGACTAAGTCAAGAGATTAGCTTGTGACTTAGAAATATTATCTGAGTGAAAATGAAGTGAACACAACCATAGATAAAGGGTAAAATCAATAAAATCATGGGTACCTGGTAGCAGTGCAAGATAAGCTCTTGTGAAGAGAAGGTTAGGCTCCAAAATCTAAGAAAGAGAAAAATTTTGGAGGGTGGTTGTAGCTGCTACAACACCTAGACTTGATTCTAGAAAGATCTGTGTTGTTGTAGGAAGTGGATTATATGCCAAATCTAAAAAAGTGGCATAGTTCTCACAACCACACCCTCTGAATTGGAGAATTTCAGTCATAACTGCATGCACGAAGGCTAATGAGTGCAGTTGGAACCTTCCAATTGCATGCACAGTGTGTCAAGTGTGTGGTTAGGTTGTAAAGCCTAAGAACAAAAGTTCCACCTCAAGGATAGATCTCTAATGGTTTGTTAGCTACATAGGTGATCTAGTGTCCTTGTGGAGTGACAGTATGTTTATGGTTAGTAAACCCCACTTCCACAACTAGAACTTGGAATTTGGGTCATGTCATAGTAAGACTTAACTCATGTTTACCATGGAGAGTTTGTAAAAGTAGGTAAATGTGGGATGGGGTGGTTACAGGGTCGTATAAAAGCGATTTGGTTCCCTAGAAAATTTCCTATGATACCTTCTTACAAGACGGTATTAGAGTGAGGTTGAAACACTATACCTGTGAGTACATGTTAGATGATTATTTTTATCATGTGTGCAGTTATTTTTATATTTTTCTATTATTATCATGCATGAATCATGATGCTGGTATGTGTTGCTATATATATATATTTCGTGCTAATATTGACCGAGTTGTGCATATGCGATAGCCTCCCCTAAGATACATCAAGGTATAATTTTTATTGTCTTCTATTTGTTTTATCTAACATGGTATGTTTTCAAGGAATAGAAGATCAGAGATGAAGAGAAGAATGATGGGCTATAGTTCACATGACTCCCCTTGTAGGCTTAATGTGAAATTAGTAGAATGGGAAAAGTCATTTGACCAACACAGAGAATATTATTCTCCTAATATAGCAGATACAATGAGGATTTTGAGGACAAAGACTCAAAGTTGCAAGGAAGATAATAAAAATTTGATTGAGGAACAGGAAATACTTGCAAGTGCTTAGGAAAAGAATGCATAATTCAATGTAGTGATTCTTCATAGCATTACATATTTACAGTAGTAGGGATGGTTGAGGATCAATTATGGATAGGAAGAAAAAAAAAATGGAGCATATGGTAACATGTCTCAAATAAGACATGTGATGGAAAAAGGTGGCACAGTAATAGGTGGAATATCCTTAGAGAAACCTAAGATGAGAGGTAGTATTTATGGACTTTATTCTAGCTCCGGTTTTGAGAGACATCATCATCATTATCGTCAACATCTTTACTAGAGGAGTGAGAGGGGGTATTTTCCAGTTGAGTTCAGGAAATCCAAGCCTCCTACATTTTATGGAGAAATGAATAAATCAAAATATGCAGAAGCACGGTTGCTTGGCATGAAAAATTTATTTAGATTACATGATTATTTCGAGAACATGAAAGCCAAGATAGCTACCTTTAGTCTCAGGGAAATATAGATATATGGTGGGAAGATGTGAAGCATGTTACAGTCATTAGAGAAGAGGATATGATTAGGATGAGTTTGAGAGAATATTCAAGAAGAAGTACATGTACGAATGATACTATGATGACTAGGCCAAGGATTTATATGAGCTAAAGATGGGTTCCACAACATATGATGAGTACACGAGAAAAATTCTAGATTTTTCGAGGTATGTGCCTTATTTTAAGGATGATATAGCCAAGATTCAAAGGTTCATCAATGGGTTTCAAGTAGCATTCAAATAATGGGTTGAGTTTGACTAACCTTGATCATTGGAGGAATCCATCAGAAATATGAAGCATTGCTATGAGAAGACAAAGGGAAAGCTTGATTTCAAGTAGGATTGAAAAGGTAGTTAGAAGACAAAACAAAAATGGTCTAAGAAGAAAGGAAGATCTTAGGATGTAGGTGACAAGGGGAATGTGGGACCTCATAGGAAGCTTAACACAACTAAGAGAGTACATGGGTTCCAGCCAGGGAAGCAAAGAAATAAAGTCAATGGAAGGAAACCTTTGAGGTGTTGTACTTGTGGTGAAGAGAATCACAGGCGGGATTTTCCATGACAACATGGTGGCAGGCCTCATATCTACAATTCTGAGGATCAGATAGTTGGAGATGTAGGCCAAATTATTCCATGGATTTATGTAGCAAAGGATAATATGCAAGCATATCATCAATTATCTATTATCGAGATGGAAGATAATATTTTTGATCAAGTTTTTTCTATTTTGACTCAGCTTGGATCTAATTATATCTATATTATTCTTGACCTAGTGAATCAATGTTGGTTGAATAAAGAAGTGCATGCAAAATATTTGTTGGTGTAGTTAGTTACACCAAGAGAAGAGCTCATCATTGGGTGAGATCTTGCGCATTTGAGTTTAATCGTATGCCTACATTAACACATATAAATGTGCTCCCTTTGGGATCACATAGAAAATTTTTGGGCATGGATTGGTTGTTCATTCACAGGAATAAAGTGGATTTCTATGACAAGGCTATTGAGTGTCTTGATGATGGTCGGGAGGGGATAATCTTGCAGGGAAAGAAGATGCCTACATTAGTGAGACTGGTTACAACTATGCAATCAAATTGTAGTTGCAGGAAACGATATTTATTATTTGCAATGCATGTTTCAACTAAAAAATGGAAGGATGTTGACAATGAGGAAGTCCTGAAGAGGTATCACGTTTTGCAAAAATTTTATGATGTGTTTCCTGAATATTGGTTTTGGAGTCATTAACATTCAAATATGGAATAATTAGAGAATGAATACATTGAAATCACATAGCAAGAAACAAAATAAATTTACATGGTAAAACCTTAACATTGTGTCAAGGAAACCTCCATGGGGTAAGGGATTGGAAATTTAATTGCTCAAGAATGATTCTCCATGTTACAAGCCTCTCAGTAAATCATCACTTCACATGGGCTACTTCAATACCTAACTTATTTTCATTATAAAAATTGACTTAATGATAAAATAAAATTAACCCAAATAATTATATCATTTACATTTTTGTAATTTTTTCAACAATCTCCACCTTGAACACAATTTTCCCAATCCCTTTCCCATGTCCATTCATCATTTCTTCTATAAGCCAAGAGAAGCCAACCATCATTGGAGCTTCTCTACAAAAATTACCTTTGTGAATATGTCTGCACAATTATCCTTTGTATGGACCTTCTTGAGAGCTACTTTTCCACATTGATCACATGTCTCAGAAAATGCTACCTTACATCAATGTTCATGGTCTTGTTGTGATAAGATGGATTTGTATCCAAATTCATAACACTCTGGCTGTCACAGAACACATTCGCTTTCTCCTGCATCTTTCAAATCTCATCAAGTATACATTTCAACCAAAGTTTCCTCTTTAGACGCATCTGAAGTAGATATATACTATGCTTCAATAGTGGAAAAATCAATTGTTTCTTGAAGACTTGACATCTAACTAATTGCTCCACATGCAAGAGTAAAAACATATCCTATAGTAGAACTCTATTTTTCTAAATCACTTTCATAATCAACATCTACATATTCGCAGAATGAACCTTCACTACCATTAATGGTGATACAATGGTTACTTGTTCCTCTTAAATACCTAAACACCCATTTCACGGCTTGACAATGCTCTTCTCCTCGATTTTCCATCAACCTGATGACAACTCCAACTACATGTGAAATTTCAGGTCTTGTAGATACCATCACATACATTAAGTTTCCTACCGCATTTTCATATGGTACACAAGACATATACTTATTCTCTTTATTAGTTCTAGGACTCAAACTCAAAGAAATATTAAAATGGGAAGCTAATGGAACATTAACAAGTTTCACATTTTTAATATCGAACTTTTCAAGTATTTTCTCCACAGATTTATGTTTTGATAACCAAATCTAACCATTTTTCATGTCTTTGTGTATCTCCATGCCCAAGATATGTTTTTTTTTCTCCAAGATCCTTCATATCAAACTTCCTAGAGAGTTGAGCTTTTAAATTGTTAATCTCTTCAATGATTTACTTGCAATAAGAATATCATCAATATACAAGAACAAGATAATGAATATGCCATTGAAACTCTTAAAGTATACACAATGATCATACTCACTTCTAGTAAAGTTCTGGCTCACCATGAAGGAGTCAAAATTCTTGTACCACTACCTCAAGGCATACAATGATTTCCCGAGCTTACAAACTAATCTTCTATTGTGACCTTGTAGAAAACCTTTTTATTGTTCCATATAAATCTCTTCATCCAAATCACCATGAAAAAAATTTGTTTTAGCATCTAGCTTTTCTAACTCAAGGTCAAGTAATGCAGTTAGTTCTAACACAGTAAGAATGGAAACATGGTTTACGAATGGTGGAAAAGGATCGAAAATAGATAACTTCAACATGAGAATATCCTTTTGCTACCCGCCTCACCTTATACCTTTCAATACCTCAATCAAAAATTTTCTTTAATTTGAAGACCCATTTGCATCTGAAAACACTTCTCCATTCAGGAATTTCTACAGGATCCCAAGTTTTGTTCTTGGGCAAGGAATCCATTTCTCCATCCATCGACTTTTTACACTTTTCACTATCTGCATCATCCACTGCTTCCTGATAACAATAAGGTTCCCCATATTCAACAATCAGTGCAATATATCAAGAAAAATATTCATACCTTTTAGGTGTTCTTCTATCCCTTGTAGACCTTCATAGAGCGACTAGTTGTTGAACTGGTTCTCAAATTTCTACAGTTTCCTTTGCATGGTCTTCATCTTTTTATTTATAAGCCTAACCTTCCTTTCAAATTTCTAGAAAAGGTTTAACCTCAAACTCAATTTGTTGATTTGGCGGTACCTATTCTTGTTCAACTTTTACAACATCTGATTTTAGAAGATAAGATTCATCAAATGTTACATCTCTACTAATGACTATATTACGTGAAGAAGGATCCCATAACCTATATCTTTTCACTGCATAATCATACATAAAAAAAGACATAACATTTTTCTTTTGGGTCTAATTTTGAATGTTGATTCTTTGGAATAAGAGCATAGGCATCACAACAAAAAATCCCTTAATGCGAATAGTCACAATAGTGACCCAACCAAAATTCTTTAGAAAATTTACAATTAATGGAAATTGGAGGTGATATGTTTACCAAATAAAAAAAAATAGATACTTATTATTCCCACAACTCCTTTTGGAGGTTAGCATTGTTGATCATGCTTCCGGCTCTTTCCATAAGAGTCCGATTGATACCTTTAGCAATGCAATTTTTCCAAGGAGTATAAACAAATATTTTATGTCTAATAATCACTTCTTCCTTATAATATTGTTCAAATTCCAGGGAAGTAAATTCGCCACCATTGTCATTTCTTAAATATTTAATTTATTTTCTTGTTTCATTTTCCACCATAGCTTTAAATTGTTTAAAAAAATTAAATACATTAGCTTTTCTTTTTCACATATAGACCTAGACTTTCCTATAGAAGTCATCAATAAAATTTAATAAGTATAACATACCTCCATAAGTACAATAGGATATGGTCCCCAAAGATCTGAATAGATATATTCCAAAATTTCTTTACTATTATGACCTGAAGTTTTAAATTATGTTTACGTTGTTTTCGATATACACAATGTCTACAAAAATCCAACCTCGAAAATTTAAAATTAGGAAGAAATTTGTAATTCGTTAGTACCTGAAGACCCTTCTCTCTCATGTGACCCATTCGTTGATGCCATAGTTGAATACCTTCTCCTTCCTTCTCAAATATAGTTGCTTCCTCACTAACCTGAGTACTTCCTTTGAGTCTATAAATGTTTATGATCTTATCTGCCTTCATAACAACCAGAGCACCTTTTGAAACTTTCAGTACTCCATTCTGACCTGTAAACATGTAAATTTCCAAGTCCAACACTCCCAAAGAAATAATTTTTTTCCTTAATTCAAGTACATTTCTAACATCAGTTAATTCTCTAACTGTATCATCATACATTTTAAATTTGACATTTCTCATCCCAACAGTCTAGCAAGATATATTATTTCCCATAAACACATAACTACTATTCACTACTTCATATGACGTAAGCCATTTTTTGTGCGGACTCATGTGATGAGAAGCACCAGAGTCTAAAAACCAATTTTCATAATTCTGAGAGACATTGCAAACAAGAAAAGCTTCATCTACCATACCTATTTCAATATATAAAACTTCATCAAGCATACCTGAATCAACTTTATTTTCTTACTTATTTTGGTTGTCAACAGACTCCTTTCTTTTCCAATGATCTTTCTTGAAGTGTCCTATTTTGTTGGAGTACCAGCATTTCGATTTAAACTTCTTGCCTTTTGATTTTAATCTGGAAGAACTCCTTGCTCTCTCCCCTCTTTCATTTGACTGGCCTCTGGCTAGCATGGTTTCCAGTGAAAAATTTTCAATGATGGAATTCCTCCCTACCTCTTCAAATAAAAAAGCTCCCATAATTGAATAAAGTTCCAAAGATTCGATTGTGCTCAAACTAATAGAAGTCACAAATTGGTCCTAAGAATCGGGCAAAGAACACACCAAGGTGATAGCTTTGTCTTCTTCCTAAAATTTAACTTCCATACGTGACAATTGGAAAATAAGTGCACTACAAACATTTAAGTGTTATACAATTTTAGTACCCTTATTGATCCGAAGGCTTTATAGTTCTATCTTCAAATATATTTTGTTGGTTAAAGATTTGGTGATATATAGTGTTTCTAATTTCCCCCACAAACTTGTTGTTGTGGGTTCTTCAATAATATTGAAGAGAAATTCATCTACTAGGCACAACCTAATGGTACTGAGAGCTCAGCCATCCAAGTTCTCCCAATCAAGATATTTCATGCCAACATGTTTCTTCCTCACCCCATCTAAAGCTTTATTCAATCCTTGTCGTACCAACAAATCCCTTACTTTCATTTTCCACAATGAAAATTATTTTTTCTATTAAATTTCTCCACCTCAAACTTAGATTTAGTCATTTTTTCCATTTCTATCTACTTTCTTAAGAAAATATGTTGTTATTTCTACTTTCAGCTATGGTTTTCAAAAAAAAAAAAAAAAATATATATATATATATATAATGTTTCTAGGGTTTAGTTTGTTTATTTTGGAAAACTTCAAAAATCCCTAATCCAAATTTTTCTGTTACTTCTCAAAAAACCCTACTTATAATGTTTCTAGGGTTTAGTTTGTTTATTTTGGAAAACTTCAAAAATCCCTAATCCAAATTTTTCTGTTACTTCTCAAAAAACCCTACTTATCCTTTACAGTTCAGAATTTTAGAAAAGGATTTCCTTTTTTCATAATAAACCCTATTCCAATTCAAAAGAAAGAAATATGTCTCTACTCAAGGAATCATCAACAACCAAATTTGTTTCTACTGTCAAAAAATAAATAAAAAATACCTGACATTCTTTTTCAATTTATCTCTGGTATTCTACTGCTCCTTATATTTATGACGGCTCGACTCTCAGTTCCACAAATCTCTCTCCTCCTTATCTCTATGAGGACTTGACTCTCTGTGGGATTTTCTTGTTTCTAATGACCCCTCCCTCCTCCAAAGGCATAAATGACCAACGATAGTCACTTCAACGACCCCACCTCAACACTCATTATGATGCACGACTCCTTCTTTCAAGCATCTTTCTAACTTTAGTGTCTACGCAAAAACTCCATGACTCTCCATAGGAGGTATGCATGGTGGCTCGATGGCTCAAATGCAACAGAAACAATAAGATTTATCACCGGTGAATCTACTCTACACTTCAACGACATTTGGCAGCTCCAAATCTATTTTGGTGGCTCTTCTTTTCACACAGACTTCAACTTCTTGATAGCAAGATGCTTCCTTTTAATTTTCATAATGATTATTTGACTGAAGACTTCTGAAAAAATGAAGTTAGATATTTTATAATTTGGTAGCTCTCAACTATCGGCTCAAACATGCCATCACTCTGACTAGAAGCGCTCGACTGGCAGTTTAAAAAAATATCTTCCACAACTTCCTCTCTTGACTAGCTACTCTCTATTGGTAGCTTTTGGAAAACATTTGGCAACCTTGTGGGCCACAACTCTTCCTTTACCTCTCCCTTGCTAAACTTTCAATTTCTTATGCAACCTTCATCGTCAATTTCCTCTCATTCTCAGTCTCTCAAGCTCTGATACCACTTGTTGATTTTGGAGTCATTAACATTAAGATAGGAAAGAGTTGGAGTAAAATAAGAAACTGAAATAACATAAAAATAAATAGAATAAATTATGTGGTAAAACCTTGGCAGTGTGTCAAGGAAACATCCACGAGGCAAGGGATTAAAAATTATCTTGCTCAAGAATGATTCTTCATGTTACAATCCTCTTAGGAAATCATCAGTTAATATGGGCTACTTCGTTAGATAAATTATTTTTGTTATAAAAACTGACTTAACAGTAGAATAAAATTTAATGAGATTATTATATCATATATATTTTTATCGACCTCTTAAGAGCTCTGAGGAAAAATAAAATTATGGCTAGGATTTCTATTGTTAGACACCATGTGCAGTTGTCAGCAGCCTCTCTCGACTAATGATATAGACGAGAAATGGATTGGGGCATGACCCCATCAAGTTCCATTACCTCAGAAGTGGCCTGCTAACACCACAGACTCCATTGTGGCCGCATATCATCCCTTTTGTGCCCTCTTCATCCACAGCCTGTGGTCATCCATGAATGCATGCACTCGCCATTATTCGCTACTCTCAAACTGGACCTTCAGAGGCGCTCCATTTCTCGGGTGTGTGAGTATGCATAAGATAATAAGCCATATATTCCAGGTAAAACGCCCTTTGCAGGGGCCGATGGCCTCTTTTTTGGATAGGGCTTGCGGATTCCCACTGGGGTTCGACTGTACTTAGAGTTTGATGACGTATGTGCATTTCAGTGCCTTCTACATTCTCTCGTCCCCTCGTCTCCACCAATTCCTATTGGCTGTGAAAGGGTACCTGGTTCCTTGTGGATCGTGCCTCTACATCAAGCACCAAATCGCATAAATGTCCACACTACCATCATTGATAATGAGGTAAGCCCTATCCATTTTCAGATTTTTATTAAACCCCCTGCAGGGCATAGCATTATAGTATGAGCTCAGGAAAATGAGGGAATTGCAAATCTGAAACAAAAATCAGTCAAGTTGCAGGTTATCCTAGCTACTTGCAATATTTAATACACTGTGGGAGATCCCTTCAATACTCTTACACAATTAAAGATTACTCCATCTGCTCTTGCTCCATTATTTTTCTCAATTTGAGACTGAGGGGTGGTACTTCTAAACAACACAGAACTCAAAGTTTTACAGGGGTAACCAGCACTCAAAAATAGGATATCCATAAAGGCCCTTCATATAGGAACATATTACAAGGGAAAAACAAAGCTGCTATTCCAACTGTAGCAACTGAAAATGAACCCAAGCCAGATATTGTTGAGCAACTGAACTCTATTCCAGAACTGAACATATTAATTCCAGAGATAGATGAACATTGAACTTCTTTTGAATATCAAGTTATAATATGCAGATTTAACAGTTACTCGCCCAAACCAATGGAGCTCTTTCATTGGATATTCACCAAATGGACTATGGATTTTGAAATCCACCTCTGTTCAAAGGTGTTTTTCATTGTCAAGTTTACATCCTCAGACTCCAGAGATATAATATTAAGGGAGGGACCATGGCTCTAGGGATCCACTAGGATTTTAATCACACCTTGGTTCCCTGATTTTTACGCAAACACCATAAAGGTAACCATAATGTCGGTCTACGTCTGGCTTTAGAACCTTCCTCGTCATTTTTGGAATGAATATGTTTTGGCTAGCATAGGGAAAATTATTGGGAGATATATCAAAATAGACACACAACGCTTGGAGGATCGTGTCTACACCTTTGCACGAATATGTGCAGAATTGGACCTTAGTAAAGGGCTACCAAAATGTATACAACTGAATCACAAATGACAGAAATGGACATAGCAGCTTGACTCTGAAAACATAGCCTTCATATGTCGAATATGAAAAAACATCGATCACCTGAAAAATACATGCCCGGAAGCAAAAAGAGATAACAGAAAAAATAAAAAACTAGGGAAAACTCCAAAAGGTTGGAAATTTCCCTCAAGTGAACTAGAATAGGAGACAAAAGAAGAAGAAGGCATCTTCAACCCACAGGAGAATAATCAGATAACCACCGTACCAGAGACAAAAGAACAATAGATGCAACACCCTTTCAACATCACTACCAGTATTCAGTAGGAAAATGACTTCGGGGCACAACACAGAGGTGGGAAAAAAAGACAACACATCTTAGATACATTAGATTCAGGTAGGACATTGGAGCAATCACTGAAGAAAATCAGCTCACCCTTACCTCGACCATGCCAACACAAGGTGCTTGGCAGAAGGTCGAAAAGAAGAAGGGCAGAAAAACTAAATTTTTCTTCCCATGTAATATAGCTTATATAATTGCAACCTCATAGTTGGTCTTGATTGACATTACCAGCACATGTAACATGTAATTTTGTTTTTACTAACAAAATTTCAATTTTTTTCCTTGGAAAAAAACTCATTTATATTGTTGTCATTTTGTCAATGCTACAGATATTTTAGAGTTTCCTCCTCATAGAGAGGTGGAATTTTCTATTGAGTTGGTATGATGAGCATCACCTACACCAAAGGCACTTACATGATGAGCACATTGGAGCTGGTGGAATTAAAGTGATAGCTTAAGGAGATGCTTGATAAGGGATACATAAGGCCAAGTGTATCTCCTTGGGGAGCACTTGTGTTGTCGGTAAGGAAGAAGGATGATACTCTCATATTGTGCATTAATTATAGGTAGTTGAACAAGGTGACTATCAAGGAAATGTATCCATTACCTCATATTGATGATTTTTTTGATTAGTTGAAGTCATATGCAGTGTTTTGAAAGATTGATTTAATATCAAGATATCATCACATGTGCATTAATGAGGAACACATCTACAAGACAAAATTTCATACAAGGAATGGGCTCTATGAGTCTCTGGTTGCTCCTTTTAGACTTACCAATCCTCCAACCACCTTCATGTGTTTGATGAACAATGCGTTGCACCCTTATCTTTACAAGTTTGTGATAATATTTGTTGATGATATATTGGTATATTCCAAGAATGAAGAGGAGCATGCAAAGAACCTAGTAGTAGTGTTGAGATTTTTGAGAGAGAATAAGCTATATGCCAGGCTCAGTAAGTGCATTTTCTTCTAGAATCAAATTCATTACTTGGGATATGTTTCTTCCAAGGAAGGGATAGTAGTGGACCCATTAAATATTAAGGCTATCATGGAGCGACCAACTCCGAGGAATGTGGATGAGGTCAGTTCATTCATGGGACTAGCAAGTTATTACAGGTGGTTCATCAGGAAATTCTCAAACATTGGTTATCCTATCACATATTTTGAGTGAAAAGGGAAGAATTTTGAATGGACTGAGGAGTGTGTAGCTAGTTTTGAGTAGTTGAAGAATTTTCTTATGAATTATCTGGTTTTAAAGATTGCAGATCCTGATAAGGAGTTTATGGTTTGCAAATATTATTGCAAGGAAGGACTTGGTGGAATCCTGATGCAAGAAGGATAAGTGGTTTTATATGATTCAATGATGTTGAATGAGCATGAATAAAACTATGTGACTCATGATATTGATTTGGTAGCTATCATTGATGAAATGAATATGTGGAGACAATATCTCCTTGGCGGGAGGTTTGTTTTGATGAGTGATTAGTGCAAACTGAGGTATCTATTTGATCAATCCAATCTGAATGCTACGCAAGCTAGATGGTTGGCTACCCTCAGTGAGTTTGAATTTGATATCAGTTACATTAAGAGAAAGGAGAACCAAGTTGTCGATACTCTCGGTAGTAGAGTGAAGGTGAAGCTTATTTTAGCTTTGAGATATTATGGGATAGATTTTCAGGAACCAATATTGCATGTAGGGAGGCATAATGAGAGGTATCATCAGCTAAAGCATAGGTTTTAGTATAGTGAAGGTGATAGGGATGAGGAGTATCACCTAACGTAAGATGGCTTGGTTATATTTAAGAGCAGGATCTACGTTCTTGACAATAGTGAGTTTAAGAAGCTTATCCTGAGAGAGTTTCATGTCAAGTTGTATTTATGCCACCCATGGTACCAAAAGACTTTCTAAGTTGTTAAGAAGTTCTACTATTGGCTCAATTTAAAGAAACAGGTGGTGGATTTTGTTGTTATATGTTTGTACTGTCAGCAAGTGAAAGCTAAATTCAACATCTAACTGTCCTATTACATAATTTATAGCCTATTATGATTCCAAAATAGAAATGGGAGGTCATTTCCATAGAACTCATTATAGGTTCTCCCATGAAATCAAGGTAGCATGATTCCAACATGGTTGTGGTTGACATGTTGAGCAAGGTAGCTCACTTCACTGTAGTGAAGTCTACTAATTTGGCAATTGAGGTAGCTCATACCTTCATCAGGGAGATAGTGAGGTTGCATGGTGTTCCCGAGAATATTATATCAAACATATATGCCATATTCACTTCCAAGTTTTGGAAGGAGTTTTTTATAGGCTTGGGGAGAGATTTAGCCTTCAACACAACTTATCTTGAACAGGAGAATGGACATATAGAGAGGGTTAACATGATTCTTGAAGACATGTTGAGGATGTATATTATGCATCAACAAAAGAAGCAAGAAGAGTATATTCCACTGGAGGAGTTTTTTTATAATAGTGGGTATAATGAATCCTTGAAGATGAGTCCATTTTAGGTTCTCTATGGGAAGTTGTAATACTCCTATCAACTAGAGTGATCCAGTAAACAGGGTGTTTATTAGACCAGATATGTTGGTTGAGATGGGGTAGGAGATGTAGGTTATTAAAAGGGATTTAAAGGTAGCAGAGGGGACGAATAAGAGTTATGAAAATTAAAATAGAGCATTCAACGAGTTTTAGGTTGGGGAGCATGTGTACTTTCACATCAAGCCCAAGAGGAGCTCCTTGAGAATTAGGTCATGTGTGAAGCTAGAATCTTGGTATTGTGGGCCTTTTGTGATCTTGGAGAGGATTGGATCAACGACCTACAACCTTTCATTGCTACCAACAATGAAATTCCATGATGTTTTCCATACTATCAATGCTTAAGAAATACATGTAGGATCTTAATCATGTCATAGATTGGTTTATATTATAGGTGGAACTAGAGGGAGAGTTCTAGTGAAAGGCACAATTCATATTGCAACAGAAATATCTCATGCTATGGAACATAGCAATAAAGAAAATTAAAGTGCAGTGGAAGCACTTTGGGCCTGATGAAGCTATTTGGGAGATGGTTGATGAGATGCGGGCTTTGTATCCTTCCTTATTTTTTGGTTAATAAGATGTGTTTCGAATATGCATTTTGGTTATATATACACATATATGTGCATATTTATATTGTAAATAATACAATGAGTTGTGTTATAAAGCTCCAATAAGCAGTATGTTGTTAATACTCCATCTAGTTGTGTTATAAAGCTTCAATAAGCACTATGGTGATCATGTTTTTAGCAGTTTGGTATATTGTAAATACTTCAATTATATGTGTTATAAAGCTCCATAGGAAGTATTTTTCATAGTCATAAGTGCCATAGACCATTGAGGACAGTGTTCCCCTAAGGGGGAGGGGTTTTTAACAACCCCTCGTTGATCTTTCATGTAAATAAAATAAAACCAAGGTCACGGGACACATATTCCAAGATAAATGATGAGTAAACATTATAGAAGGCATCACTTGTGGTTTAATAATGATTATGGAAATTGGCAAAGGAAAATTTTAAAAGAGGTAATAATTGGAAATTAATATGGGAAATAAATGAAAATAGGAGAAAAGGAAAATGAGGAAACACAAATATGCGTGCAAGGGAAATTAGAGAGAAAGTAGAGGAAAATGAAAGAAAATGGAAAACGGAAAGGAAGAGGCTAGACATTACTGATAAAAAGGCATTAGAGAAACAATTCAGAGCTTTGGTCAATTTAGTTTTGGGAACATTTTCACAGAAGAGAGAGAGAAAGCACTTGGACTTGGAGAGAAGCAAGAAAAGGAAAAGTAAAGGAACTGTGAACAATGGAAAATAAGGTTAGATAAGCAGCTACAACTAGTGTACATTGCAGGTAATAGGTTGCATGTGTGATTCCATATTTTAGATTTGGATGCTTGGTACTTGAATGCGATTCTTTGGTTATTTTTCTATCATTGGCATGGGATTTACTTAAGTTGACAGTGGTTTCAACATTACCTTTCCATTTCCTGGATAGCACTGATGTAGTGAATTCTATATTTTGATTCAAATTTCAACACCCAGTAGGCTTGGATCCTAGTTGAGGTGGTCTCGAGCATGGAAAATTTTAGGGGTTAATAGTCATATGGGGGCTAATTTTCGATGTTTTTTCCAATAAAAATATTCGCCAATTTCCATTTTATTTATAAAAATGATTCTCCCAAATTTTACAATATGAAATTATTTTACCTTAAAAATCATCAACGTTAAATAGAGAGTATATATAAAATCATTATAAATTTGAATAATTTTACAAATACATCAATAAACATTTTCTAGTTTCCATATTAGGGACTAGTGAGATTCACCAATGTTTTAAAACTTTGAGATAGTTTTCCATCCTTAAAATTTTCCCATGTCTCAAGAAAATTCCCAAGGGTTAGAGGTGGAGATGGTATTTTTCCTGGAACTCTTAACGGATGAGTGGAGATAGTAAAATTCTTCTGGGGCCAGTGAAGGAAGTTGGAGACATAAAAACTTGTTTTGATGTAGGGATTTTTGGATCGATTCAAGTGAATCATTGTGGTTGAGGGTTGAGGTGGTTTGGCCTCTGGAATGCCAATTTGACTCTATTTTTTTTTAACCGATACTATCCCACACTCATGCTTGGAATATGGAATGGGGGTGCTTTGCTAAAAGAGATATTTGGTTGAAACCAATCTATGGTTGGGTGGTATGTGGAAATCCCTAACTTGGTTAGCTTTTTCATATGATCAATATGAGTCATTTTATTATTATTATTGATGATAACATTTACTAGTTATTACATTGATGTTATGGATGATTTTTCATCGATTCTATTCTGCTTATATGTTGGTTATAGACATGGTTAAATGATGTTCTCTTACCATGGATCTTGTTCATGATTTCATTAGTTATGGAATGGTTAATGTATGCATGGGCTAACAAGTGTTGTTGTAGCTAGCTTGAGAGGGCATTGAGCTGTCTTGATGATTATATGATGAAGTTAAGAATATCATGAAAACATATGAATTAATGACGTATAGCTACTATGTTTATAATATGTTTGATGAAATGTCTATCATGTGTTAGGCATGTCTTGTACAATATCTCGCTCTAGTATTGATTGTTTAGAGTTTTGATTACCATATATTTGATTTTGGAAAGTTCATGGTTGGTTTGGGTAGTTTCCTATAAGCCAATCCTGAAAAAGTGGCACAGATTTGACAACCATACCCTCTGATTTGGATAATTTTGGTCATAACCGCATGTAGGAAGGCTCATGAGTGCGGTTGGAGCCTTCCAACCACATGCGCAGAGTGTCAAGCATGTGGTTGGGGTGTAAATCCTAAGAAGTGAATTTATAACTTAAATATTGATCTCTAGTGGTTGTTTTCAATCACATAGGTGAGTTGGTGTCCATAAGGAGTCGTAGTATGTTTCTAGTTAGTATACCCCACTTCCATAACTGGAAATCGGAGGTTGGGTCATGACATAGTAACACTCATCTCATGTATACCTCGGAGATCTTGTAAAAGAGGGTAAATGTGGGATGGGGTGGTTACAACATCCCATGGTTTAATTGTGAGAGTCTCTTTGTGTAAGAAAATTAAGATTAGGCTCAACTGGCCCTGGCGCTCTGAGTATTGGGAGGTTGGTATTCAGCGTCGTGTTTGTGGTAAAGGGTTTATCATTTTTTTCTCTGATGTGACTATTAATTTCTGAATCCTGGTAGGGGTGAAATTGTGTTGGGTTTCAAAAGGTGGACCTCAGTGTTTTAAATTGACAGTCGGTTTATACCTATTGGATGAATGTCGAACCCTTTGGGTATATTAGAGTGCGTGTGTGAGAATTAGTTTTGTTGAATCTGGGCCCTTGGTATTTCACAACCACCTTGGAGATGTTAATGCATTGGGGCAGGGCTAGAAGTGGAATGGGCCTCGTGGTTAACTTGCAGAACAAGATCGTTGGGAGGCAACTACTGAGGAGGATGGGGTTGAGAGTTCAACATTGGTGGAAGATCTAGTTCAGTCACTAGATCATGTAGTCCAACCCCCCTCCTTAGAGTTCCTTTCTACGCAGATGAGAAGTATAATGGGAACATTAGATGAGATGAGGTATCAGAGACATGAGGATAAGAACAAATTCATCTTGTTCCTTAATGATTTACAACAAAATCAATGGGACATTATGAATTTTTTATCCTCACTACGAAGAAATTAGACGGGTAATCAGAGGCGTTCCAATGCTGGACTAGACGAGATGAATGTCTTCCTTTTTATAATCCTAAGTATGAGTGTGGGATAATCCTTGGCATTTTTCCTTGTTATAAATGATAAGTAAGTGGTGTATGTTTCAATGTTGAGATCATAATTTCTTTGAAACAACTAGAAAATTTTGCACCTACAATATGATTTTCCATGATATCTTATAGGCTCTCAATGGAACATGGAGGTGGAATGGAACCCATGGAGATTATCTAACCTTGGTTATATAAGTAATTCTAATTTTTTTGTGAGGTATGATACCAATTTTGGTGATGCTATAAACACATGGTCAACATAGCTAGAGTAGGTGAAATAATAAGGATGAGATCGAGAAAAGAGTTATTAGAATTGTGAAGCATGAGGAATGACACTTAGATATGTAGTGTAAGGTAATTCTAGGTACAATGATGATTTATATGTATATGGAGGTGATAGTAAAGGTAGGGGGGGAATCAGAGGCATTAGACAAAAGGACCCCGGTGTGGGTGAAATAGGGATTGGAGGGAGGGACTCTGTATTATGATCAATTTTAATGTAATGGATAATGCATAAGGACAAAAATTTATGTAAGTTGTTGTCACAAATAATCTAATTCGTACAAAAAAGAGAAACTGGGGAAATATAACTACAATTTATTTCACTGTTCATAGTATCATCCCATACTCAAATATTATAAATATTGTGTTGAGCTTCATAAGGGGAATGTTTTTCATGTCGATAGGTAACGCAAAATCAAAATATGAAAAATTAGTAGCGGAGACATTACAATTGATGGAATTATAAACAAAACTAGCAGAACCTCTGACAAAAAAAACATTTATTACCAATTTACTTAGGGTTCTCTTTATGGAACTAATGTAGATTATAAGCATAGGTGCAAGTAGAAGATGATAGTCACAAATTACTCATGAAATCATGGGGTAAAAACTTCCATTGGCTTCCATTTTCAAGAATGAGGTGAGCTAGCTCAACTTTGACTTGAAAATTATGAAAAAAGAAGAGATGTAAAATAGGTTTTTATGGATCCCTATTAATGAAAAGTAGCAAGGGGCCAATAGAGTTAAGCCAGTTAAGGAAAAATTTTCTCTAGTTTTGTATGCTATAGGGGAAAGGCAAGGAATTATATAATAGGACTAGATTTCTCATCAAAAAATAGGGTTTTATTAATTATTCATAACTGCATAACTATACACTCAATAACAAAATGGGTTTATGTGATGCGATAGGAACACCAACAACCATGATCATATAGGGAGGATGATGCAATAAAAGGTAGATATAAGGGTGAAGGGAGTGGTGTTGATGTGGGATTAAATTAAGGGCTATGATATCATAAATAGTTATGGAAGGTTATAATGTGTTTTTCAAGAGAGAGGCCACAAAGGAGTGTTTTGTCAAGATTGGTAATCTCCTACAATATACCTTTGAAATAGAAATAAAATAGAAAAAATAGATTATAAGTACCTCTTTAGAGTAAATAATTTGAACTTGAATCCATCATCAAGTATATATCTCAATAAACTATTGAATGTTCTAACCAAGGTCCTATAAAAGTTCGATACAACATTAGAAAATATTTTGTAGACATTCAGAGGGTAAAAACACCTACACATGCCTGAAAAGTGCATCCTATGTGAAAATGTGGATGAAAATGGAGATTTACACCTATGATGCATGGAATTTCATGGATGGTCTTAGAGAATTAGAATGGTAATAGCACCAATACATGGATATATCTTCCAACTTGTAATTAATGACTTTTAGCATGGTTTCTTCAAAAAATTTCAATAAAGCCATGAAAAAAACCTGCAATATATGATTTTAGAATTCGACATTTTTCCTTTGATTTTGGCTTCCATACTTGGGTAGATTAATATGGGCGTCAAGCTTGAATTTTAAATTAGATTCCCTATATTTCATAGAGAATGATTTATTTTGTGTAAGAAATAGATAATCAGTTGAGTAGGATTCTATAAAATCGACATTTTTAAAGGTAGGATCTTTATGAGAAGGCATTATATACAAAAATTGAGAAGGACTACCTCTAGAATCCCATGACAAGAAATTCTCATGTGATCTAGGTGGGTACTAATTTGAAGAAACTAGATAACCTACAAATGAGTATTATTGTAAGGGAGAAGATCACTATAAGGTATATGGAAGCCAGTAGTGAAATCAGTCATTGTTATATTGTGCCCACAAACCAATAACCATTGAACTTGCTATTAAAAACAAATAAAATACCCAAGGATTAATTTGATACCCTAAGAGAAATTGTTGAGGGATAGGATAAAATTTGTTATTGGCATCTGGCTAGTTGTAATGTAATAAAATTGTAAATACAATTTCATTAAAAATCAATAATAAAATAGTTACAAGGAAAAAATATCAGTGAGATATATGCACTTTGATAGTAGATTTATTTAGTGAGATATTGATTATAGAAATTGTTTGATGATATTTATGATACAAAATTGTTATGAAATCTAGGGTAGGTTTTTTTGTTTTATAGGTTGAGGAATACATTGAGGTAGAATTGAAATTATTCCTTAGATGAAGATGTGAAAGAATGGAACCAAAGGAAACATTAATACTTTTGCTACATTCGTGGTGCTGCATCAGAGGACCTAAAGTGATAGCAACGGTCACTACCATAAGATTGTTTAATATTGTGATACAATGACTTACCTTATATGATATATTATTGCATAAGTAAAACCATATAGTTCCTTACAAAAAATGGTAAAAACCGTAGAATGTGATTTTTGATTGAATTTTAAGGTAGAAAAATATTTAAGTTATTGCCTTAGTGCTAGATTTAATGATGCAATTATATATGCATATCACATAAAAAACTACTTGCTTATAAAAAATGGATTTAAATGATTTTTTCCACGGAAAAATATCAATCCCTTTATGCTACAATGCCTTTTGCAGTGCCACTTTAAATTTTCCACTATTTACATGAGAGAGAGAGAGAGAGAGAGAGAGAGAGAGAGAGAATAGAAAAATAATGGGTGTGTGTTTGCCACGAAGAAAAATTAGTGTCATAGGGAGGAGGAAAATCCATAGAAAATGGTGACATAGCTTGATAACCATCCACCATGGGTGCTACTCTAAGTGAAAACAACAATTGAGCTATGTTGGAGGGAACCTATTCAAGGAAAAACTATAAAAAATAATAGAATGGGCTTATCAAGTCACAAAAGTAGAGCTATATGGGGTAGTGAAGAAGAAGAAGAAATAAAATATTGTTTCAAACAAAGGAAGTGGGTCCCAATAATGACTACAAAAGTTTCAAGAACTATGGAATGGATCCTTCATGGTGGTTTTTGTTGGCTTATGTAACTCCTTATTGTCTTATGTACAATCATGTTTAATTGTTAGGATTGTTGGTTATTATTAGGTAGTGTTCATATCTCTGAGAAGGAGTATGTTCCTAGTTTCTAGGAGATTGTAAGGCCTATTTTAAGTTGAGAGATTGTGCCCAATGATTTCCTACCTATATTAGTGTGTGGTTTAAATATTTTCTCAACTAAGTGATTATGTGTCCAAGATAGTTTTTCTATATTGAGACAAATGTATTGGATTTATATATGTATCATTACATTGAGTTTATAGAGAGTAATAAAGATAATTTTAGTGTATAATGAAGTGTCTACTCTCCCATTTTAACATGGTATCAGTATAGGATTATAATTTACACCTCAGGGGAGGACCAAAGAATATGGAGGAGTAGATCGCACCTTGCGAGTAATTTTCTTTTCCATTATTGTAGAGAGAGTTATTGTTTGGAAGAATATGGGATATAAAGATATAGTATTCCATTGGACAAAGACAAAAAAAGGTGGGAAGGGAAAAGATACCATGGTAGTGGGATCCACTCTCATTAAAGAAATTTCTAAAAAAAACGTGTACTATTAAGATAGAGAAGAACACGTGAATATATAGATAAATATGTGAAGAAATTTGAGAATGTTGGTTTGGATAGAGAAGAGTTTTTCATAGGTTGAAATAAGAGAAAGAAGGTCATGATTTCAATCTAGCGAAGGCTATCTGTGGATATTTAAGACAGAATACAGATCAAATCTCCAGGCCAAATCTATGAGAACAACTCCATCAACATATGAAGTTCACATGGAAGCTACTATATAGGGTTCTCCCCAACTCATTACTGGAGGTAGAGCTAAAAATGTAATAAGAGGAGACGGATAAAACCTAAGGTTTCATTTAGGGAGCTCTTATATTGTTTCCCATAACCATCACTAGAAATAAAGGTTTAATCATTGTGTCACTCCAAACTTGTACCATTTCAAAACCTCTCTATTGAGTTCTATGGGAATATTACAGATGAAAAACCTTCAAGTCTTGTAGCTATCAACAATGAGGGGCATTGAAAATTGATAGGCATCTATGGGCATACTAGAGTGAACAAAATTAGTAATAAATGAGTGTAATTCATTTCTTTCATTGGCTTGCTTGCAATTTTTTTTATATCTTGCAGGTGATATAGTCGAGGGGAGGAGAAAAGAGAAATCTACTTTGGGTAGAGAAAAATAGTTATCCTTTTTCATTCTAGAGTAACTCCCCAAATCTAAGAAGGTATTTAATTAAAATAGAGATGATATTGTTAATGATATTTAGGAGAAAATTATGATGATCTTAGATATATTTATTGAGTGGATGCGAAATAGTTCGAGGAATAATCGGGCCTTATAATATATGGTGAGATCATAATGTAAAAAGTATGAATAAAGAAGACTAAATTAGTGGTTATTTTGAAGTATCCAAATGAGAATGGGTAGCTAAGTGCCAACATGAATGAGAAGCGCTTTTATTTATTGAGATGATGAATATCTGAATTACTTCTTCTAGATTCAATGCAAGTTATGTAGAAATTTCCAAGTGTTTTAGGAATTAGATTAGAGTAACTCTAAAATAAGGGCCCAACCCCTAGTATCAGTGTCATCAATAATACCTTGAGTGTGTGAAGGTAAAAAATATTCATGAAAAATTGTGGCACCCTTGCTTTTTTTTAGAGTGGCTTTGGATTTTGAAGAGTTTTAAGTATGAGGTCGATAAGTGTTAGGTCCATATAATACTAGTGTAGCCCCTTATTATTATTTTTAGTGTAACCCCCTTATTGTTCTTGTTGTGCCCATGTAGCTCCCATATTGTTAATTTTTTGCCCCATAGAAGCCCACTATTGTTATTTTTGTTCCCTTACATTATTATTGTTAAGTAGGCTCTGATTATATTGTGACCCCTTATACAACTATATATATAAAGGAGGTATTTTCATTTGTATCATCAAATAATTTTTCATTTATGTAATGTAAAGGAGGTGCCCCCCTTGAAGAGGATATTTTTTAAGTCATTGATCTATATTCTTTTCTATTTTGTTAGTTGGTTGCATTTAAAATTTTTTATGAGAGCTTTGGATTCTAGGGTTTTGCTGCTACAAATAGGTCATCTTGGAAATTTCGCTATAATTTTTTTTTCTAAAAGGATCAAAAGCTGAAATTATGAGCACTTGGAGCCTAAATCTTGATTAATTTCTTGTAAAAAGTTCAGATATTGATTCACCATATTTCCTAATATATGGTCCAAATAATTTATGGTTTTTTCATGCTCGAGAATTCAGTCTCAAACAGGTGCCCTTGGGAAAATTGTCATAAATTCCTCTACGAGCATAAAATTTAAATTTCATAAAAATTGGTTGAAATTACATGGAATTTAGTTTTTCTTGTAATAGTTTTTGGGCCAATGGTTAATGTAGTGACATGTGGAATTCCATACACTTTATCTCTACTGAACCAACCCATAATTAAGTCATCGTCGGAGATTTGGCATAAAATACCTTCAAGAATCAAATTTTGGTCTCACTTGTGGCAATGAAAAGAAGACTCAGAGGGATACCAAAAGATGGAATTTCAGACCTAGGAGATCCAAAATTATAGAGTTACAACCATTTCAAGGTTGAGATCCTAAAAGCAAGAAAAATGTGTGTATTTTTTTTTAAATTGCATAACGTTTTCTTGAAAAATCCGTTTGAAGTGATTCCAAAGGCATATTGAAGCATGAATACCAGTATTTGGTTTTAAAATTACTCCATAAAAAAATAAATATACACCCATTAATCCCTCATAAATATCTAATATGACGCATGAAGAGGAAGAAATGCAACATGATATATAAAAATTACGAGACCAAGTGCAACGTACTTAGGTCTTCCAAAGAATAACAAAAATGAATTGGAACCTAAGATGGATGGTTTGAAGAATGATTTAAAATACTACATGGAAGAAATGATGAATGTCAAGATGGAATGTTTGAAGGATGGCACAAAACAAAAATTAAAAGGGACCTAGAATGTTTTAAATAAGGTTTGAAAAAGTTGCTACAAGAAATGCTTCCTAGTTGTGACAAGGTATTCCATGAAAATCATGATAAGGACAAAAGGAATAAATATTATTATTTTAGAGGCTCCAATAGTTGGTTTGATACTAAACACATTCCAAATATCGATATGAGGAAGTCTGATGGCAAGGATCTGGTGAAATGAATACTATAGATGGAACAATTATTTGATCTACATGATGTGCTGCAAGCAGAAAAGGTACGCATTGCATCTTTATATATAGAAAAATATCAGTTTGTGTGGTATCGATGGATTTTTTATTGTAAATTTATTGTCACTTGGACAATTTTTGCAAAATAATTGGTAGCACATTATGAGGATACAAAGAGAAATACCTTCTTCAGCCAATTGATAAATCTCAAACAAAAGGGTTTAATGTCAGAGCACATTGAGAAATTTTAAAAATTGAATGTCAACGTAAATGATATTCTAGGGGAGCATAGGATTGATGTCTTCATAGGGACTTTAAAGGAAAACATCCAACATGAGGTTCAACTTTGGGAACCTGATTCATTGGAGAAGGAATTCAAGGAGGAAATGAAAGTTTAAAGAAAAATTATTGTAGGTTTTAGCCCTGTACAGAAATTACCTAGAAATGAATTCTTAAAATAGAAAATAAACAATGGCAAGAACATAAAAATATATAAATATAAAGATTTTCCCCTTGATCCCAAAATCGAGACTGCCAGATTTATTTTTCATTATATTTATTTCAATGTTAAAATACATATATATACATGTTGAAGAATTTATAAACCCCATTCCACTAACCCTAGATTAGAACATAACTATAGTTCAATTGACCAGACCTACAAAATGCCATGGGCAGACAAATTTTATACCCCAAAAACCATGTGCAAAACCCATGCAAAAAACCATAGGTAGGTTCACCTACATATTATAGGATCCAAAAAAAAATTCTCGGGCTTTTCCCTACACCTCGTGCAAGGGGGCTACCACCCCCTTGCAAACCTCGGAAAATGGGGGGCTATTTCCCCCCTATGACTCCACTATTGCACCCAACACAACGAATAAATAGTAGTATCATCCCCGCCCCAGTGTGTGTGACTAGTCATGGAATTAATATAACACACACCCAATTTTCTCCCACTTTTTTTTTTCTTTTAAAAACATGGGGTCACAGGAGATATTAGTCATTGGTCTAGCCCTGCAACGCCCATTGTTTCTCTACACCAAGTAAAATTCTCAGTACTCACAGAATTTTCCAATGCATCTCCAACATTCTTCAAAGTGTCCACTTTTACCAGCAACACTTGTTTTCCCTCAACCATATCCCTCACAAAGTTATACTGAACATAAATGTGATTTGTATTTGAATGATAAGCTGGGTTTTTTGCCAATAAAATTGCATTTTGGCTGTCACAAACTATTGTATAGCTCATTGTACTAACCCCATACTTGAACACAATCTCTAAAACCAAATTTCTTCCTTTCCTGCATGAGTGGTTGCCCTGTATTCAACCTCTTTAGTTTAAAGAGCCATTATAGACTGTCTTTTTCTCATCCAAATAACTTATCCTCCAAATAGGTTAAACACATATCCACTTGTAGATCTTCTTTGATCTAGATCTTGAGCCTAGTCTTCATAAAAAAATCCATGGATATACAAAGTTATGTCCAATCCTGGTCTTCCTTCGTAGCACACACGATAATCACTAGTGCCACACAAATACTCGAAAACTGACGTCACTATTTTCCAATGCTCCTTCCCTCGTTTTGACATAAAACTGCTCAATACTCCCATTGCATGTGCAATGTCTGTTCTAGTAAAGACCATTGCATATATCAAGCTACTGACTTCACTTGCATATGGAACACAGGACGTGTCCTCTTCCTCTTCTTGTGTCTTGGGACACTACTCAAAATATAACTTTACACCTACAAGAATAGGAACCTTCACCGGTTTACTATCCTACATATTAAACCTTTGTAGTATTGTATCGACATACTTCCTCTGGTTTAACTAGATATTTCTCTTTTCCCGATCTGATTTAAATTCCATGTAAAAAATATATTTTGTAGCACCAATATCCTTCATGTCAAATTTGAGGGAAAATTGGGTCTTCAAATCCTAGATAATCTCTTTGTCATTTCCAATCAACAATATATCATCCACATACAATACCAAATAAATGACATGGTCACCAATTAATTTAAAATACACACAGTGATCCTCTTTACTTATGGTGAAGCCAAGTTCCCATATATATATATATATATATATATATATATATATATATATATATATATATATATATATATATATATATCAAATTTCTGATACCACATCCTTGGTGACTCTTTTCACCCATACAGAGACCTTTTTAACCTGAATACCATTTATTTCATATGCATCACCACAAATCCTTCAGGTTCTTCATGTAGATATCTTCTTCCATAACCCCGTGAAGAAATTTTGTCTTCAAATCCATCTGTTTTAGCTCAAAATAAAAAGAAACAACAACAAATGAAATTAATCTAATGGCATCTAACTTGGAAATAGGAGAAAAAATATCACCAAAATCAATTCCGAACACCTAGGAATAACCTTTTGCTACTAACTGAGCTCTGTATTTCTCCATATTACCTTTTGGATTCATCTTCTTCTTAAACACCCATTTTCCTCCAATGGGTTTCGTTCCAGCCAGAAATTCCACCAGATCACAAGCCTCACTTTTTTCCAAACATGCCATTTCATCAACCATGGCCTCTTTCCAAAGTTTTCCATCCTCTGAATCTACTGCCTCCCTGACAATTCTGGGATCATTAGCAGTAATAGAAATGGAAAAAAATTGAATAGAAAACATATGTATAATAACTTTCTAGTTTCCTTCTCTCTCGAATTGGTCTTCTCACTGCTGGATTTTGTGGCTATTCCTCCTCTGATTCTTGTTCTATTGTAGATTTTGATTCTTCCTCCTTTAGCTCAAACTCTAACTTCTCATATTCCTTTGGTAGGACTTCATATTTAATAACATTTTTCACCTCTCTAAAAACCACATATCATTTCTACACAACCTTCCTTGTTTATGTGATGTAAATATTATAACCTTTTAAACCATCATTATACCCAATAAGGATGCACCTTTCAAATCTATTATCCAACTTGGTTCTTTTCTCCTTTGGAACATGTACATATGCATCACAACCAAATACCCTCAGATGTGAAAGAGAGGGTTCCTTACGGGTACATACCTCATGTGGAGTCTTATCCTCCAACAATGATGAAGGTCATTTGTTAACCAGGTAATATGCAGTATCCGCTACCTCTGCCCAAAATTCTCATCCAAACCTGACACCACTGAGCATGCTTCTTGCCTTCTCCATTAACGTCCTGTTCATTATTTTTGCAACTCCATTTTTTTGAGGTGTGTATGGAGTAACCTTATGTCATGCTATACCACACTTCTTACATAACTCTTTAGATTCCTTCTTGTAGGAATCTACACCATTATCTATTCTCAATACCTTTATCTTCTTCTTTGTCTCGTTTTCCACCAGATCCTTAAATTCTTTAAACATGTCAAAGTCTTCAGATTTCTTCCTAAGGAAATATATCCATTTATTCCTTTAGAATTCATCTATAAATGATACATAGTATACAGACTTACCAAGTGATGGAAATGACACAGATGCAAACACATCACTATGCATAAGCTCTAATATCTCATTCGCCCTCTTAGCACCTGAGGGGAAACTCACCCAATTCAACTTCCCATATACACAATGTTTATTGAAGTCAAAATCTAGAGAGAAATTAGACATACCTTCTACCATACTATTATCATGCAGTACTCAAAGGTCCTTGGCTCCAATATGTCCAAGCCTTTGATGCCATAGCATGGTATTTTCTCCATAGGCCACAAGGTTTTCAGCTCCACTTTCAGGAACCGTAGAAATATTGCACCTGTAAATAAAAGTGCTACCGTTAAGCTTGTACAGAGTTCAAAACCAAAATCCCTTCATCAATACCGGTGCTCCCTAAACCATCTTGTAGGTATCCTCCTCGAACAATATTTTTACACTTGCAATCATCCATATTGCTTACACAAATCAGATTTTTGGCCAATGTAGGAATATGTAGAACACGAGCAAGTGTTATAATACTTCCACCTCACAACCTTAGCTTTAATTTTCCACGTCTGATGATTTTGGCCTTCCTATCATCCCCTAAGAATAAATTACCACCATCATATTTCTCATACTCGAAGAACCACTCTTTATGGGGAGTGAAGTGAAAGGATGCCCCTGAGTCAATCAACCATGCCTCATGATATACATGTGTACATGAATAAGAATCCAAGTACACATCCCCACCTTCATCTGAGGTGGTTTTCTCCTCTACAGAAGGAGCATCATTAGATCCATTTCCTTTCTCAGGAGCTTTATATCTACAGTCCTTTTTGCAGTGCCCTTCCTTTCCACATTTATAGCACACCTTTATAGGTTATCCTAGAGATTTAGATCTCCCTCTAGATTTATATCTCCCACTTGAGGAATTATTTTTGTTTTTGTTCTGGGACCGTCCTCATATAAACAAGGCATACCCATTCTAGCTCTCCATTTTTTTCCATCTCATATCCTCTGATATCAAGGATGAGACTATTTTAAGAAAATTCAAGGTAGTTTTATTGCTACCTATTACAACAACCAAACTATCCCATGAATCTGGTAGAGAACACATCAAACTGATGCACTTATATTCGTCTAAAAATTTTATGTCGACAGATAAAAACTGGATTACCACAATATTCAATGTGTTCATATGATCTTTCATTGAGTCTCCATCCTTCATCCTCATGTTATACAAATTTTTCCATAGGAAAAATTTGTTCACGAGAGAATCAAATTGGCACAAGTCACTAACTTTTCCCACAAAGCCTTCACCGTAGCTTCCCCTAATACATTCAACAATACTGAATTTGAGATACACAACTATATTATTCTCTTTTTCTTCTGATCCAAATTTTCCTAGTCTTCTGCTGACATTATCATTGGTTTAGTACCTAGATCTACCGCAATCCATTGATCTTTATCCACCAACAAATTCTCCATCTTGAGCTTCTACAACTCAAAAATCTGACCTTTAAATTTTTCTATCTCTGTCTTTCCACTGCTCACCACCTTCTTTCACCGCAAGAATAGATATCGTAGATCTCCCACTAAATATGTTCTACCATAGGCTTGAGAAAAACCCCTCAGCAGCGAAGGCATCATTGAATTCGAAACAAATTTGATACGAAATGTAGGTTTTAACCCTATACAAAAATGACCTACAAACGAATTCTTAAAACAAAAAAATAAACAATGGCGAGAACATAAAACAAATATATACATATTTTTTTCCCTAGATCCACGAACCGAGACTACCAGATTGATTTTTTCATATATATATCGAGAATATATATATATATATATATATATATATATATGTCGAAGCATTCATAAACCCCAATCCATTAACCTTGGATTAGAACATTACTATATTTACTTTGATCGTATCTACAAAATACCATGGGCAGAAAATAATCATGCCCGAAAAACCATGTAGAAAACCCATGCACAAAACCATAGGTAGGTCCTACCACCTATTATAGGGTCCAAGAAAAATTTCCTGGGGCACTGCCCCAGACCCCATATGAGGGCCTACTGCCCCCTCCAAACTCCCCGACAAGGGGGGGATGTTCCCCCCTGCTGCACCCAACGCAAAAAAGAAGAAGAAGAGTTATTAGCCCCCCATGTGTACGACTAGTTGTGGAAATAATATAACTCACACCTAATAATTATGGAAAAAAGTAAGTCTAGAACTCACAACTATAAATATGGAATTATTGTTTCTCCTAGCCTTCCAAAAACTACATGGCTTTCACCACAACAGTTGGAGGAAAAATGAGAAAAAGGGATTTTTTATAGTTGTGATAGCAAGTGCAGTCAAGGTCATAAGTGTGTTGAGAAGAAATTATTTTACATATATTCTAAAGAGGAGGAAGAAAAGGAGAAATAAACATAATGGAAGAGGATATACATCAAGAACCAACCCCTTTAAAAAAAGAGGAAATGAATTTGACCATATCTTGTAATGCATTGGTGGGAATTTCCACTCCTCAAACTCTTAAGATAGAAGGATATATCAAGAATAAAAAGGTAATAGTGCTGATTGATTAGGGTAGTACACATAATTTTATTTATTGTAAGATAGACACGGAATTTAATTTCTTTCTGTATCCAACACCAGAGTGTCAAGTGATGGTTGGAAATGGAGGAACTATAAATAGATCTGTAAAGTTCCATAATATCAATCTAACCTTGGGGGAATATGTGTTTAATAGTTGAATGCTTTCCATTCCAATGGGTGGTGTTGATGTTGTATTAGGAGTCCGATGGTTACAATTTTTGGGGACGATAGCTTTTAATTTTCAAGAACTTTTCTTCAAAGCTTTTTGGGAATGGAAGGAAATTGAATTAAGGGGAATCACAAGGAAATCATGGAAAATAATCAAATCTAATGGAATGACAAATATTTATAACAAATAACAATGGAGCGTAATTGCACAATTATGCTCACTAGATGTTCAAACATCGAAATTATCTATTTCTCAAGATCTCCAAAAAATCTTGGAAAATCGTTCCAAGGTATTTAAGACTCCGAAAGGCCTCCCACCTATCTATGACTAGGATCATGCTATTCACTTGATTCTAAGAAGTGTACCTACAAACAACAGGCCTTATAGATATCCCTATGCCCAAAAGAGTGAAATTTAACAAATGGTTGTAGAAATGCTAGAGGCCATTATAATTCAACCTATTCAAATTTATTTCTATTATACAGTAGTATTTTTGCATAAGAAGCATGGATCATGGTGTATGTGGCCAGATTATAGGGATATAAAAATCCTCACTATTGAAGCTAAATTTCCCATTCTTGTTATTCTTGAATTTTTGGATGAATTACATGGAGAAAATTACTTCACCAAGTTGGATCTTCGTTCAGGATATCATCAAATTTGAATGAAGGCTGAAGACATTCTGAAACATGTTGAAGCATTCATAAACCCCAATCCATTAATCCCATATTAGAACATAACCGTAGTTCCTTTAACCGAATCTACAAAATACCATGGGAATAATACCATCATGGCCCAAAAACCATGTACAAAACCCATGTACAAAACCATAGGTAGGTCCTCCCACCTATTATAGGGTTCAAAAAAAAATCCAAGGGCATTGCCCTAGACACCATAAGGGCGGGGGGGGGGGGGGTGCTACTTCCCCCCTCCAAACCCCCCAACACGGGAGGATGCCTCCCCCCCTATGACACCCTTGTTGTGCCCAACACAAAAAAAGTGCTATTAGTCCCCCATGTGTACAACTAGTCATGGAAATAATATAACACACACCCAAAAATTATGGCAACAAGGAAGTCTAGAACTTGCAATTATAAATATGGAAGTATTTTTTCTCCTAGCCTTCCAAAACCTACATGGTTTACACCACAAAAGTCGGATGAAAAAAGAGGAAAAATACTTTGTTAGACTTGCAATAGCAAGTACACTGAAGTTTATAAGTGTGTTGATAAGAAATTATTTTACATAGATATTTTAAAGGAGGAAGAAAAGGAGAAAGAAACATCAAAGGAAGAGAATATACATCATGAACCAGCCCCTAAAAAAAAGAAATGAATTTAACCTTATCTTGTAATGCAATGGTAGGAATTTCCACTCCTCAAACTCTCAATATATAAGGATATATCAAGAATAAAATGGTAATAGTGTTGATTGATTAGGGTAGTACCCATAATTTTATTCATTGTAAGATAGCCATGGAATTTAATTTCTTTCTATATCCAACACCAGAGTGTCAAGTGATGGTTGGAAATGGAGGAAGTATAAATTGATCTGTAAAGTGCCATAATATCAAGATAAACTTGAAGGAGTATGTATCGAACAGTCAAATTCTTTCCATTCAAATGGGTGGTGTTGATGTTGTACTAGGAGTCCAATAGTTACAATCTTTGGGAATGACAACTTTTAATTTTCAATAAATTTTCTTGAATTTTTTTGGAAATGAAAGGAAATTGAATTAGGAGGTATGACAAGGAAACCAGGGAAAATAATCAGCTCTAATGGAATGAAAAATCTTTTGAAGAAATAAAAATGGAGCTTAATTTCAAAATTATGCTCACTAAATGTTTAAACATCAAAATTATATATTTCTCGAGATCTCCAAAAAGTCCTAGACAATCGTTCCAAGGTATTTGAGACTCCCTAAGGCCTCCCACCTATTCGTGATTATGATCATGCTATTCACTTGATTCCAGGAAGTGTACCTACAAACATCAAGCCTTATAGACATCCCTATGCCCAAAAGAGTGAAATTGAAAAAATGGTTGTAGAAATGCAATAGGCCAGTATAGTTCAACCTATTCAAAGTTCTGTCTCTGATCCAATAGTATTTGTGCATAAGAAGGATGGATCATGGTTTATGTGTCCAGATTATAGGGATATCAAAAAGATCACTATTAAATCTAAATTTCCCATTCCTGTCATTCTTGAATTGTTGGACGAATTACATGGAGAAATTTACTTCACCGTGTTGGATATTCATTTGGGTTAACATAAAACTGAATGAAGACCGAAGACATTCTGAAAACAACATTCAGAACTCATGAAGGTCATTATGAATTTTTGTTCATGCGTATAGACCTTAGTAAAGCACCTTCCACATTTCAAGGTTTGATGAATTCGATTTATGAACACTTCCTTAGAAAATATGTGTTAATATTTTTTATGATATACTAATCGACAACAAATCTTGGAAGGATCATGTTCAAATTATTGATAGGGTGCTCAAACTATTGGAGGAGAAACAATTATATTCAAAAAACATCCAAACATTTATTTGGAGTACAAGAGGTGGAATATTAGGGTTGTATTGTATCTCATGAGGGTGTTAAAGTAGAGTCTAAAAAAATTGAAGCCACAAAGGAATGGAAAATCCCCACAACCCTAAATCATGTTTGAGGATTTCTTGGGTTGACAGGGTATTATCAAAAGTTTGTTAAGAATTATTGGATAATAACAGCGCCTCTAACAAAATTAATAAATAAATTTTCATTTTATTGAACTCCAGAAGAAACTAAGGCCTTTGAAAATATTAAAGAGGCAATGTGCCAAGAAGTGATCTTCCCTACACCAGAATTCAAAAAAACCTTTAGTCTGGAATGTGATACCTCACAAAATGGAATTCGTGTTGATTAAATACAACAAGGAAGACCCATTGGCTTTGAAATTCATCCAATCAAGGGAAAGTATCTACGCAAGACTATTTATGCAAAGGAAATGTTGGCAATACTGCATGCACTAAAGCAATGGATACCTTACTTAATGGGAAGACACTTCAACATAAAAACATATCCTAATAGTATTAAAAAAATTTAAAAAAAATATATTATCTTCAGAATAACAACAAAAATGGGTCACAAAGATGTTGGGGTATTGATCTACTTGCAGATATGAAAATTAATGCAGAGAATCACAGAACAAACTATAGACACAAAAACTGGAATAACACAGCTCTGGAAAAAATACCACAAACTTTATTATGAAGAAGAGATGAGCATTTTATAAAAAATGCAGTCATTCTCTTTATTTCTTATTAATTACAAAAGATAAAATCAAAATGCATTATTAGATAAAGCCAATATATTTTAGATGTTTCCTTCTTTCCTAGTTTTTCAGATGTTTCCCTCTTTTCTATTCTTGGATATTTCCAATGAAAGAGTATGCTTTTTCTTGGTTGCCCAATCAGTGAGAGGTTTTTGATTTTTGTGTCCTTATTGGTTTCCCAATTCCTCCCTGTTTAGATCAGGAAGCGTCCCAGCTTCCTCCACCAACTGAGGGAAAGTGCGTTGCAATGTTTCTGCAGTCATCCATTTTGCCTGCGCTGGTGTGTGTCCCTTCCGACCAACCAAATATGAGAAGTATGGCTGATGTCATGTATTCCATTTCATGAAGTCCAGAATTGTATCTTTGAGCAGAGGAGGCTAAAAATATGGAATATTATCGACCGGATGATGAATTGTAACAGATTCCTCAAGAAGAAGTGGTTCAAATAATTTGAGATTATTAACATTAAGAACATCATGGATGCCAAGCTGGGAAGGCAAGTCCAAGCGATATGAATTTTCTCCAATGCGTTCCAGAACAGTATACAGGCCATATCTCAGAGGGTGCAACTTATGATGCTGGCCCTTGAAACGTTGCTTCTCCAACAAGAGCCACACACGAACTCCAGGTTGAAAATAAAAGTGTGTTCGCTGCTTGTCATGTCTCTGTTTAGCATGATCTTGGGCTGCTTGCAAAGTAGCAGTTACTTGAGCTTGGCATTGAGAAATTGAGTGTATAAAATGATGAGCTGATTTTTGTTCCTGTTGTTGATGTGCAGACCCGGAAGGGGTGATCGTCAGTGGCATCTCAGAGGGTGCACTTGGTTTATACCCAAAGAAAACCTCAAAAGGTGAGAAACCAGTTGATGAATGTGTTGCCTGATTGTAACTATGTTGAATGATGTGAAAATATGTATCCCACTATTTTTTTTTGGAAAAGTAGCTGCGAAGTGAGTGAACCAAAGTACGATTGACAACTTCGGTTTGTCCATCTATTTGTGGGTGGAAGGCAGTGGAGAAACGAAGTTGGAAACCCAAAAAAGACCAAAGAGTACACCAAAAGGTACTGAGAAAGCGAGAGTCACGATCTAAAAAAATTCTACTTGGCAAACCAAAGTGTGGCCACACATGATGGAAGAAGAGATCTGCGGCCTGAGTAGTAGAAGTAGTCTTATGACAAGGAAGAAATATAGCCATCTTGGAGAAATGACATACCACTACCCAGATAGCATCATGTTTACGAAAAGTTGTAAGAAGGCCACTGAAAAAGTCCATGGAAATGGATTCCCAAGGATGAGAGGGAATTGGTAATGGCTGATACAAACCATGCTTATGATTTGAGGGCTTGCTTTGTGAACAAAGAGAACATGCACAAATGAATTTTTCCACTTTCTTTGGTAAGGCAGGCCAATAGAAGTGGCGTTGAAGATTGAGAATAGTCTTGGCTGTGCCAAAATGCCCTCCGCATGAAGATGCATGTGCTTCATGGATGAGAAGGAGATGATCATCAGATTATGGCACACATAGTTTGTTCAATTTATACAACCAACCATCATGAATGGTATAATCAAGAAAGGGAGTTTAGTTTATGACTGTAGGTTGTTGCAGAGCTTCCCATATCTCACCAAAGACCGGATCTGTTGTATACATATCTTGCCAAGCATCATATGCAGCACAACGCACCTCTAGAATGTGTAGGACTTGAGTAGACAGTCGACTTAAAAAATCAGCTATCTTATTACTTGTACCCTTCTTATATTTAATCACGAGATGGAATTGTTGAATGTAACAAGCCCACTTTAAATGGTGTTTCTCTTGAATCTTTCATTGGGATTTGATGAAGATTAGCGGATGATGATCTGTATGGAGGATGGTATCTTTTCCAAGAATGTAATGGCGCCATTACTTCAAAGCTTGCACTAAACTGTAGAATTCCTTGTTATAGGTGTTGTACATGAGCTTAGCATCCGCAAGTTCCTCAGAATGGTATGCCACAGGGTGGCCTCCCTGTTTAAGAACATCTCCAATGGCGAATTGAGAGGCATCAGTTTCCATCTCAAATGGTTGATTCATATATGGAAAACGAAGAACAGGAGCAGCGCATAAGGCACTCTTGAGTTGAGCAAACTCTTGCTTAGATTCGGCATCCCAAATAAACTTTGCTTGATGAGACAACTGGTGCAAAGGTCGAGCCAACTGTGAGAAATGAGAGACAAACTTTTTGTAGAAATTAATACCTCCCATGAAGCTCTTGAGGTCATGTGCATTGGAAGGGGCTGGCCATTGCGCCAAGGCTTTTACACGAGAGGGATCTGGGTGAACCCCTGTGTTGTCAATAATAAATCCCAAATATTGAACTGATGTTTGTCCAAAATAAGATTTTTTTTCTTTGACCTGAAGGTGATGTGCTCGCAATAACTCAAGTATGGTGCGAACATGTTGAATATGGTCTTCGCAAGATTTACTGAATACTAAAATGTCATCAAGGTAGATGACCACAAACTTACCCAAATGTGCCCTAAAAACATCATTAATGAATCTCATAAAGGTGGTTGGTGCATTGGTCAGTCCAAATGGCATGACCAACCATTCAAATAGCCCAAACTTTGTTTTAAAATAAGTTTTCCATGTGTCGGTTGCATGCATGCGAACTTGATGGTAGCATGCAGTTAAATCCATCTTTGTGAAGAAACAAGCCCTGTGAAAATGGTCCAACAAATCCTCAATTCGGGGAAGGGGGTAGCGGTTTTTAACAGTGGCTTTATTAAGGGCTCGATAGTCTTTCACGAGGTGCCATTCAGAAGTATCCTTTTGGGGAATAATAAATGTTGGAGATGCACATGGAGAGGATGAAGTCTGAATATGACCGGATGTCAACAATTCTTCAATTTGGCGTTCTATCTCAATTGCCTCTCGAGGAGCAAGGCGATAAGATGGGGTATTGGGTAAGGAAGAACTAGGAATAAGATCGATGTGGTGTTCAACAGAGCGTGTTGGAGGAAGCCCTCTGGGTTGGGTGAAGACATCTACAAATTCATGGAGTAGAGGAGCCATTGAAGGAGGGACTGGATTGGTGAGGTTGTCTAGCTTAATAGGGCGAACCAAGCACAAAGAAACATCTTGGTTTAAATTGACTCTCATAATGGGACCTTTTCCAATGGAAGGTTGGGTTGATGTGCTAGCTGAGGATGTGAGCACATAGGTGCCCCCATCATGCTGCAAGTGGTATTGGTGATCTGTAGCATGATAAACAACATGTTGAGCCTCTCGGTATGGAATTCCTAGCAATAAATTAGCACAATCTAGAGGAGAAACATCACATACAACAGTATCACGAAAAGGTCCAATAGCAAAGGTGACAACACAAAATTGTGAGATGCTAAGACAAGGACCGTCCTTTCTAACCCAACCGAGCTAATACGGGTGTGGGTGAGGAGTGGTGGGAAGGAAAAGGCATTCAAATAAGTCTTGTGACACAAGATTCTTTTGACTCCCATTGTCAAGAATAAGTGTGGCCAACTCATGTTTGATTTGACAATTATGGGTAAACAAAGGCATAACAGAGGTGTTTGTTGCATTAGCAATCATGAGGATGAGAGAGGGGTCCACTTCTGTTGGATTTTCAAGCGAAACAACTGGAAGTGGGGTAGTGGCCTTTGGTTGTTCGACCTCTGTAAAAATATTCTTGTGGGGGCAGAGATTTTTCAATACTCGACAATCTGCAGAAGCATGTGAGTTGGTCTTGTGAAATGTGCACCAAGGGGTGTTGTGAGGTGTGGGGGATGAGGCAAAGGTGAGATTAGAAGAACCAAAGGGAGATGGACCATTTCTGGCTTGAGGATATCGGATTCGAGTACCCACTTTGCATTCCATAGCCAGGGCCATAATAAAGGCCTTGTCTAATGAAGCACTATCAAACAACTCAACTTCACGGCGAAGAAGCATTAGCAAACCAAAATTAAATTTCATAATTGGTAGCTCTTCTGGATTAGATATATGGAGTTGAATGCGCAACTTACAGAAGACATCAATGTAGGCTTGCACTAATTGATTGGGTAGTTGTTGAAGCTGCAACCATTTGGCAAGGAGATTATGTATATATCCTTGAGGATAGAAGCGTTCTCGTAAGGCCTCACAAAAGATATTCCAAGATGTGATAGGCGTCGATCTGGTCTTGGCTTGTTCTCCAAGTTCCACAACCAAGGACATATTCTCAAGATGAGTATCCCACCATGTGTGTGCTAGTCCTTCCAATAGTAGACCGGTGATCTGAAGTTTCATCTCCTCTTCCATCGTTGGACAGGTTCTAAAATAGTTGGAGAGGCTGCGGAGCCAAGAATCAACAATCTCAGCATTGATTTTCCTTGAGAATGTGGGCAGTTGAAAGCATGTATCAAGCTTCATTTTCCCTGGAGGACGTTGTTGTTGTTGCAGCGTATTTAGCTCTTGAAGAGCCCTAGCTAAATCATTCACTGGCGAGTCTGTATGGGAGGGCTATTAACGCTCTTGACGGGGCGGCATGATTTTCATCCACCGAATGGAGTGAAATGTATGACCCTTTTAAAAAAAAATCTTCGAACAGGTGGATGGCTTCCAAGATCTTATGCTCTGATACCAATTGATCTACTTGCAGATCTGAAAATTAATGTAAAGAATCACAGAACAGACTATAGACACAAAAACTGGAATAACACAGCTCTGGAAACAATACAACAAACTTTATTATGAAGAAGAGATGAGCATTTTATAAACAATGCAATCATTCTCTTTATTTGTTATTAATTACAAAAGATAAAATCAAAATTCATTATTAGATAAAGCCAATATATTTTAGATGTTTCCTTCTTTCCTAGTTTTTCAGATGTTTCCCTCTTTTCTATTCTTGGATGTTTCCAATGAAAGAGTATGCTTTTTCTTGGTTGCCCAATCAGTGAGAGGTTGCTGATTTTTGTGTCCTTCTTGGTTGCCCAATTGGGGTATGACTTTTAAATCATCTACAAAAAAGGGGAGAAAAAAGTTGTTAAAGATGCACTCTCCAGAAAGGATGAGGATGTGGAAGCATTTCTTTGTGCCAGTTCTATTACCCAAAATGATTGGATAATCTAAGGAAGGGATGAATGGAAGAATGACGAAGAGGTGTGGACACTCATTCAAAAGTTGCAATAAGATCCCAATACGCCTGATACATTTATCTGGAAAAATGATTCATTGTGGTACAAATATTTTATATCTCTATAAGCATTCCCAACTCAAACGAAATATTCTTTTGGAATTGGGCATCTCCCCCTTAGGAGGGCACTCAGTATTTTTAAAAGGTTACCATAGGGTCAAGAAGGATTTCTTCTCAGATGGCCTTAAATTTGATATTCATAATTTTGTGGCAGAATGTTTGGTTTTCCAACAAAATAAAGTTGAGACAATTAAGACCCTGGGTATGTTACAACCTTTAGCCATTCCAAGTTAGCAGTGGGAAGAGGTCCCAATGGATTTTATCACATGTTTACCCATGTATATAGGAAAGAGTGTCATCATGGCGGTAGTTGATAGACTTACAAAGTATGAACACTTTTATGCATTATCTCATCCTTTTAGAGCTAGTAAGTTGCTAATACATTTATGGAAATAATTCAAAAGCTTCATGGAAACCCAAATATTATTGTAAGTGATAAAGATCCCATTTTCACTGGAAATTTTTTGACATAATTATTTTCTTGTCTTGGTACTCAATTAGCTCTTAGATCATCCTATCATCCTCATTATGACAATAAAACTAATATAGTGAACAATTTTTTGGAAATACATCTTTGTTTCTTTGTATCTGATAAAAACACACAATGGGTCAAGTGGTTACCTCTAGTTGAATAGTTGTATAACACTTCATTCCATATTGCAGCAAAAATGACCGCATTTATGGAAAACTATGGATATCATCCACTATCCGTCACATCATATTTAAGATAAAAATATAAGGTTCAAGCAGTGTAAGATCACATTGAGAATCAACAACAAGTTCTCCAACTCTTAAAGGATAACCTCACTCTGGTGCATAATCGAATGAAACAATAGTCAGATCAACATCACAACAAAATAAGTTTTGATGTAGGTGACTCGGTATTTTTACGGCTACAATCATACAAACAAATTTCTCTCAAGCAATCTAAGAAGGATAATAAATTATCATTGAAGTACTATGGTCCTTACAAGGTGTTGAAAAATATTTGTACTATGGCATACAAATTGGATCTTCCTGCACCTTCCCGAGTACACCCAGTTTTCCATGTTTCATGCTTGAATGAAGTTATCAATGATAAGCTCCTAGTTCAAGTAATATTTCCAGAACTTGAAAAGGAATGAAAAATAGTATTGGAGTGTGAAGTAGTCATGGAAACAATAACTTATCAACTATGGAATCGATCAATTTCACAACATCTCAGCAAGTAGAATAACTTACCCATTGAAGATTCCACATGGGGGGATGATAATCTTATAAAAAATCATCCAAAACTATTCAAGCATTGAGGAAAACATTACTTTGAAGGAGAGAGCCATGTTAGGTCCCTATAATACTAGTGTATCCCCTTATTTTAATTTTTAGTGTAGCCTCCTTATTGATATTGTTCTCCCCACGTAGCCCCCATATTGTTATTAGTGTGCCCCATAGAAGACAACTATTCTTATTGTTGTGCCCTTACATTATTATTTCTATGTAGACTCTGATTATATTGTGACCCTTTAGGCTCCTAAATATAAAAATAAGGTATTTTCATTTGTATCATCCAAGAATTTCTCAATTATGTAATGTAAAGGAGTATTATCCCTCGAAGAGGCTAATTTTTAAGTGATTGATATATCTTTTCTTACATTTTGTGAGTTGTTTACATAACAATAAAAAACCTACACATTGCGATTTCACCATTATTGGTATGAGAGGTGAGATTTGATATTTAACGAGACTGCCACTAACTTTAATTCACATTTGAATTTTGTCACATATTCATATATGATATGTGGAAAATCTATTGGGAAAACATTTTAGAAGCAGGTAAGGAATTCTTATCAATTGTGGCTTTTAGAGGCTACCATCTCAATTTAGGTGGGTTCATACACCATAGTTTATGCCAAGGATTGGGGTTTCTCTAATCACTTTTGAGTTTTAAATTAAATTTCCTCTATTGAATGCCACACCAATGAAGAGTTTTTCCTAAGTCACTTTTGTGAATATCTTTACTCTTGAGGTTGTTACATTGTAATACCACGTGTTTTACATATCTTGCTCATGTTTTGAAATTATAATACTTTTTTAATGTTTGGACTATGGAGTGTGTCTTACTAAAATATATATTAAAAACTTCTTGGAAATTTATAAATTTGACCATTTTATTATGTCTAGCCAACTTAGAATAAAGTGTAGCAGTTTTGTTAGAATTGGCTACTTTGAAAAAACACAAGTGAGTATAGAAATCTAAGAGGCATAAACCACCATATTGATTTAGGTGGGCTCATCCACCAAGTTTATGCCAAGGATTGGGGTTTCGCTAGTCATTTTTGAGTTTTAAATTAAATTTTCTCTATTGAATTCCACACTAACGAAGATTTTTTCCTAAGTCACTTTTGTGAATATATTTACTCTTGAGGTTGTTACATTGTAATACCATGTGTTTTAGTGTTTTTTCTCATGTTATGGCGTTATTATAGTTTTTTATGTTTGGACTATGGAGTGTGTCTTACAAAAAACTATATTGAAAATGTTTTGGAATTTATAAAGTTAACCATTGTATTGAGTCTAGCCAACTTAATATAAAGAATAGTAGTTTTGTTAGAATTGACTACCTTGACAAATCACATGTGAGTATAGAAATACAAGATGAGGCACAAACAAGAAAAAGAGGAAGAATACCAAAGATGCTCAATGGAATATGATAATATTCGAATGAAAGTCACCTAAAGAGGATGTGAGGAAAATTTATGTTTAATGGAAGGAGAAAATAAGATCATGAACCACAGAGGAGGTTCTACAACATATGAATGATGATGGTGAATGGAATACATCTATCTACCATTGGAAATGCATTACCAGTTATTTCTTGTTTGGTGTGTACAAGGTAAGAATTGTATGTCTTTGTGTGTCTAAGATGGGAATAATATGGCCTAGGTCGCAATAGGTTAGTGATGGTAAGTATGGTCCTTGTGGATGTGATATGGAAGTAGAGGTTGGATAGTTATGGGAACAAAAGATACAATTTTGTGATTTATGAGTAATAAAATGTAGACCCATGACCATTCCACACATTTTTTTTTGCAACTAAATCTATATGTCATATTTTATTTGATGTATTGAGCCTTGAAGAACTAAATATGTCCATAATATCTCCATGAGATGGAGTATAAATCCAATCATATCCATGTAACATATAAATTGAATATCACTGTATGAGTTATATGGGAATGTATATCCATTTTAATGTTTCCTTGGTGACTTGGATTATTTGTCTAGTATAATGTAGTGACCTCTATTAGGGATTATTAGGGATTTTTTTAATGCTTGGAGGAGTAGGCCATGTATTGGCTAGATGCTCTATGAGTGGACCATATTGTTGGTCATAGACTCTATTATATATTTTTTTAACTCTTGGAGTGGATCATGTTGGTAATAGACTCTAGAGTTGAATTTTTACATGTAGGGGGAGTTGATCAAGGATTTTATTGAACCATCTATATGAAGGGACATCCTACTAGACTGGTAGTTGCAACAATTAGATACCCATGCATTCTAGTGTATAATTGTTCCTTTATATGGAATATGACGATTTTATGATATCTCCATAATCAAGGTATAATATGATAGTAGCAACATGGACTATATATGGACTTAGTTATTAAGGATGTTCTTCAAGTTATAGTGAAGAATGCATTTCATAGGAGAAGCCCTTTAAGACCTCACTAGATGGATAATAAGCAAGTATTATTAATGGGAGTGTTGGTTTATGTAACTCATATTTTTATTAAATGTGATCATATTTGATTTTTAGGATTATCATTCATGATTAGGTAGAGTTCATCTCTTCAAGAAGAAGTGTTTTCCTAGTTTCTAGGAGGTTGTTAGGCCTAGTTGGAATTGAGATATTCTCTCTAGTTAGTTGCTTCCTGATTATCGTGTGCTTGAGATATTCTCTCAACTAAGTGATTATGTGTCCAAGATATTTTTTTCTATCTTGATACATTATTATTGTATTTGTAAATGTGTCATTACATCAATTTAATATATATTATTGTACAAAATTTTATTTTGTAATTATGCATCTTCACTCCCATTCTAACAGTTGTGGAAGGAAGGAGTGAGCTAATATTATACAAGATGATGTGAAATAATGAAGCATTATGTAGAAAATATGATACAATAAGAGACAAATCTTGAAATAGTAGGAATTGGAAGAGATATTGTAATTCCAATCCTTAGGCACGTGCTCAATAATTGATGTGTGTTTATTTACTTATGATATATATATAATAAGCTAGGGATCTAGTGATCTAGGTGCCATGAAGAGAAATTATTGTGGATAAATGTGTCCCTTCAAATGGAAATCGTTCCAACACATCTACTCCCACTACATCTAATATCCATTTGAAGATATATTTCTAGGAATAAATAAGGAGAGTTATTTCTTGAGGAGTAGGTAGTTCCACTTTTTCCTGTAATTTCTTCCCATTACCTATGTTATTAAATATTTTTCTATAAAAAATATATCGTCATGTTGAGTTTCGTATATACATGTTGAAATGGAATAAATTGAAATTGTGGCCTTTCCTCTCTAACAATTTTTTTAACTCATAAGGAAATTTATACTTTTTTCAATGGTGGCTTTTTCCCTCAATCTAAATGGAAATATATTCCCTATTATTAGTACCAATCCAAAATAATTCCTTCAAAAAAAAAAAAATCATTTTCCTAATTATTAAGATGCTTCATTGTTATTATTTTCCATAGTTTCATCTATTGTATTCATTTTAATAGTTGATGTTTTGAACCAAATAAATAGATACATCATTTGGAAACAAGTGTCAAAGAAAAAAAGGGAAAGAGAAATATCATAAATACACAATGCCAAATGGAAAAGGGGAAGACAACCAGGTCAAAAGGTTGGCCAAAATATGTAAAAAAACTAAAAATAATATTAAAAAACAATAAATTATATATTTAATAATAAATAATACATAATAATATTCTTATAATGAGGCATACTATATCGAAGTCTAAAATAATAATAATAACAAAACCTAACAACAGTAGTTAGAACTATTATAGGTATATCATTAACACAATAATTAATATTAGTATAAGTTACCTCCCCCTTATCAATTAGTTTAGAACATGAAACAATCATGGTTGACTTAGTTTTGTCCTTTGTTTCCTCTCTCGTTTAATTGTCTTCCTCTTCCTCTCTTTGTACCTCCCCCTCTCATTACACCTGGCATTTTTCCTTATCCATTCAACTTCCTATCTCTACTCTCCTTTGTGCCTTTTTAATCTTTATTTTGTACCTTTGGACCTTTTCTTATTGATTTGTTACATTTATTCCTTATCCATTCAGCTTCCTATCTCTACTCTCCTTTGTGCCTTTTTAATCTTTCTTGTGTACTTTTGAACCTTCTCCCATTAATTTGTTACATTTATAGTTATACATTATTATTATTAGTATAATATCAATTAGTAACTTATTTTATTATTGTTATTACTATGTTTAATACGACACTATTATGTTATTATATTATTATATATAGTACGAGAATCGGTACTATCTAGAATGTTATTGTTACTAACATATATGAGTATCCCTAAATTGTCAGTATTGTAGGTTTTCATTATAGAATATGATTATCTGCTTCACTATAACATCATTAAAGTTTATTATAGTATATTATTATATTATATTACTTTGTTTATTGACTACAATATAATATAACTCGAATCATACTAATTGTTATTATTAATACCTTTTGTTATTACTATTATTAATACTTAATATAGTATGATTTATTGTAAGTACAGTAGTATATAGAATTAATTCTTAATTATATAATTTATCATTAATTATTACTTTTTAGTATTGTTTTTAGGTTTTCTACACATTGTAGATGACTTCTTCTCCTCTTCTTCTTACTTTTGGCATCATGTATTTATGGTATTTGATTCCTTTAATAGCATTCACTCTCGTTTCCTAATGATGTATACAGCTATCGAATTCAAAACATTGACTATTAAAATTACTATTGTGGATGTAACTTTAGAAAATCCCAACATTCAATCCTAATCCCACAAGATTCTTAAAACTACTATTACAGACCTATACGAAGGGGTATTCTGGGTCAAAATCTAGCTTTTGGAGAAGGTAAGAGTTAAGAATGAAAGAATACAATTAGAACGAACATTTCTCATTAGATGTCATGAATATAATCTAATTCCTACCTTTGGTACCTTTCTTCATCAATCCCATAGTAGGTGGACAAAAATCCTTTACTCGTCTTAGCTTATCTACTTTTTGTGGAGAGATTGGAATGACTTGGGTTCTGTTAGATTCCTTGTCGCGTACAATGCTTATAACTCAGCTTGAATTATCCAACATGATTCATATGGATCTATGAAATGTAGTGGACACATTTGCAACCATGAAGGTAAATAAAGAGAATCATAAAGCTATGGATAGGAGGATAGAAATTTATAAATATAATAGATCATGATGATGGATTCCTTTGGGATTCAAAAAATGAAAAAATTTCGAATAATATTTTGGATAATCTAAATTTTCTTTTTACAAAAAAAAACTATAAAATTATGAAATCTAACAGAAAATAGAATAATGAAGATATGGAGAGGGGAAGGGATGTGTGTTGAGCCACCATAGTCACTATGACCAAGAGAGTGGTGAATCTATTAGATCGCCGACTAAGCAAAGAAGAATAACGAATTATTCAAAAACTATTATGGTTTGTACTTCCCCTCAACATGGTCCTAGTTGATGACATCATTTGTTGTATTGAAGACAATATTATAGATTTAAATGAGGGTGAGAAATAAATGACCAGGAAATACAACACACTCATACTAAGAAGGGATAAACCACCACAAAACAACCTCATCAAGAAGAAGCGTCACACAATTAGAAGCATAAATAACAATGAGAACATAGTTTTTTTTTAATAACATAAGGGAGGGGACAACATTATTTTAAATAAAAATGACTATATTGCAAAAATGTATGATCATCTCACTAACGGTTGTAGTTACCAGAATATCAGAAATAACCTAGTGTCCAAAGTGATCAAGGATGTTTAGGACATATTCATATAATTTAATATTGATGAAATTATAAAAATATAATTAGATCCAAGTGTCGACATCACTCCAAGAATCTATGGGGTCCAAAAAATACACATAGGAGGTGCTACGGATGCTTATCATTAACAAAATTGAAACCCTTATGTATGAGATAGCTAAGTGTGTTACCAATATCTTGTGTCATATAGTTGGCAACATGGATTTCTATGTTAAATACTTCTACCAAATTGTTAACCTCTTCAAATAAAATAGACTCGACTCTAAAGATATGATAATAATATTTGATGTTGTTCAACGTTTCACCAAAATTCATTTAAAAGAAGTCATGCAAGTGGTTATAGAAGTAATTGATATTGATACAATCAAATTGGAATATTTTTTTCTAAGACATACATTCTTTAGCTTCCAAGGAGATTATTATGAGTAGATTAGTAGGGTAGTAATGGGGTTCTTACTCTCCATCATTGTTGCCAACCTTTTTATGGATAATTTTGAAAAAAAAATGCATGGATTCTTATCTACCTAAAGCAAGGTGGAAGATATATGTATATGAAATTGATGTGAAATGTCACAATGGCAAAGAACAACTTAAAATTTTTATGGCCCACCTTGATGGAATATTTAAAAACATACAATTTACTATGGAACTTGAAGACAATATGCACATTCCTTTCTTGGATGTCCTGGTAACTAGAAGACATGATGGTACTCTTGGGAATCATTTCTTCAGAAAGAAAACCCACACATAGAGCCACCTGCATACATATTCTCACCATCACCCATTATAATAAAAATGGTGTGTTAAGAACCCTGGTTACAAGAGCAATGATAATATTTGACACAGAGAGTTTTGAAAAAACAATGAATAACTTAGGAAAGGTGTTTATGATTATTGGTTAGAGGTGTTTACATGTCTTGGTTATAAGTAAAGTTACATTAAGAATACTCTTTTAAAAATAAGAGGAGGGTCACACAACACCCGAACTCTATATAATACTATTAGAAATTATTACCTGCCTTATATATAAGAGTTTAGTGACAGGATTTCTATGGTTATAAATAATAAAATGTGTATCATATTTCAATCCCCTAATGAATATGACACATAATATGAAGTTTTTTATTGGAAAATTTGACAAGAAGTAGAAAACAATGTGTTGAGCCTCTAAAATTTCCTTTTTTTTTAATAGTTTATCTCTCATTTTCACCCATTTTGTCACTTATTCTCGTATCATTACACCTCTCCAATGAGTTAAGAGTTATTTTAGCCATGAAAATACATTTATTATGTAAAATTCCATTATTATCTCAAATATATATGTTTTTTCTTTATAAACTTTCTTTGATTAGACATAAGCTAGCAAATTGTGAAAATTTCACACCTCCTCTAACATTCAAAAATTGATTCAAAGGTTCTACAGGATTCCATGTGTTATAAATCCATAAGATAATATCCATAGTTTCCAAACGTTGTTGAGATGGTGATCCACCTATCATTCATATGATAAATTCCATCGATTCAACACATCACTCATGTCAAATCTTGAATTAAATTAGTTATGGCTTACTTGTAGGAGGTACAATATCAAGCAAGCATGGTCTATATCAAGATAGTGACATTCAAGGACTAATATTTGATGATATTATGAATACCCAAAGGATGAAGGCTAATGATATGTCCTTTCATGATTCTCTTCTCCAATAGTGAATCGTGAAAAGGAAATATTCTATTATATTTAAAAAACTGAAATGTCACTTTAGCTCTATTTTTCAACCATAAGACTCTCGATATAGTTATTATGTAAACTCTATAAAAAAATTCACCTAGGATCGAATAGATAGCTTTTGAAATTTGTTTATATTTGCAAGACGATTATATTGAAACTATGTTTTGCACACTTAAGTAATAGAAATCTATGTCACGAGTCTTTCACAATCTCTTGTGGTTTATTTCCCACTTCTCTCTCTAGTGCTCAACAACTAGACGTATTTATTTTTCCACTTCTTCCCTTTCTACAACATCCACCACCCCTTACGCTCTTGCCTCTTGTGCTTATGCTTGTTTTGATGCTAAATGTTGGTTTGACATCAACTAAAACTGGTACTATAGTTGTGACTAATGAATCAAAAACCCTTCTCGTTTATTCCTCGCTTTTGTCTCTGTGTGCATCTAATCCTATTTCATACAAGTTTTTAAAGGACCATAAGTGCAGGCTTCCTATTTTGTAAATGATTCCTGATTTATTTCATTGCAAATGAGATCTTGAAAAGCCACTTTGTGGCCATTATTCTTAAAGGAATATGTTTGTCAGAGTCTAAGCACAACATCCCAAAGGCATATATTGGTCTAGTGGATATGGAAGTAAAGGCACCACAATCATTTCCACACACATTGTATGTGGTTCTTATGCGATGTCCCACAACATTCACTGTACACGCACCCATGTGAGGTCCTCTGGCACCATCTCCAGGTTAATGTTTATGTAAACATCCGTGTAAATTTTTTGTTTTTACTTCTCAGAACACCATTTATTTCAGATAGCCTAGTGTTTTTTCAGATATATTAAAGAGGCACTTTTTGTTCTTGAGTTAATCTACTCATAAAATTTTCATCGTTGTTTTGTTGTTTTCATTTTCTGCAGCATTGTCATGCAGCCTTCATATTGTTGCAGAATTCTAGTTTATGAATGTATTGTAGTTTTTATGTCCTTTCAATGTTGGATTGTAGGCCTTTTGGGTTACTTGCATTATCTTTCTACAACTTGGCAGTGATGGTCTTCAACTACTCTCACAAATTCATCTTCTGTGCATCATGTGGTTGTGTTTGGGTTGGTATATTATGCCTCTCCATAGCCTTGAATTATTATATGTTTGCAATATCACTGCCTTGGGATTGCAACCTTGATCACCTATGCAATATTATCTTAGTTGCATCAGAACCCAATGTTGTCGTATTTCGTAGCACCACAACTAGATCTTGCTTCATTGACATGCCACAATAGGTTCTACCTAATATATTTTCCCACCATTCTTGGCATCTACGACCTCACAACATCATAATTAATTGTTTAACCAGTTCATGTGATGAAATTATAGGTCTTTGATCTTTAAGATGTTTATAACACCGTACTAAAATAGTTTTCTACATATTTTTACCCTGTTAAATTAACAACTTAGTGGTCTGCAAATTTTTTCACAAGATTTTTTTGGGTTGTCAGTTCTAAGTTGGACTAGAACCAACTCCTTGTTCCATGATTTGCATTTTTTTTAGGATGCTTCATGATGAGCATATAAAACCTATCAAGATGTGGGGGATACTATTTCTTTGTTAGATGAATCAAACCTTAGAAGGGGAAATAACATTACCCTGCTTTCACTGACGTAGATCACCCCTTTTGGTTCATCCAATTTTCTTGTTTCTTTTTTGTAAAATTATAATAATCTATATCTTTTCTAACATGCATCATTGCAATTGCTTGAATTGTGAAATTGTTCCCAAATTCCTTCCTTAAGAATGTCTTCCACAAAAAGGATTAAAATGCCACCACCATCACCGATGTATAAACTTTCTTTAGAGTATTTTGACCTTGGCTATAGTAAAGTGTCAAACAAGTAGTTATGAATAGAAACCCTATAATGGATAATGCCTTGGGAAATTTTCACTTTCCCATAGTTCCAGTGCTTCGTTAACATCAATAAATTTCCAAAAAAATATATATTTTGATACGTGGAAGGATTTCTTATTTATACTATCATATTTTTTATGAATAAAAGGCTATTAATATGCATTAATAATATAGTATAATGTTCCATAAATGGGAAGGGTTATGGATTTTTGCTTGTTATATTTCATTACAACCTTACATTCAAAAAATGGATCATTTTGAAAATTCTTTTCATTCCTCTGAACAAAATATATATCGACGATTCTATATCATATCATCTTTTGTTAATAAGTTTTAATATTGAATTTTTTTATCCTACGGATATACGTAGAAAATTTTCATTTATTCAACTTCTGTATATGATCAATATTGTAAATATTTGGAGAATGTGTTCTATGTTGATACGTTTATCCACAATGATGTTTTCATTATGCCAAAAATATTGTATGAATTCTCCAAAATGGCAAGAGTTGTTGACCTTCCTTTAAAATTTGTTATAATTTTTCAACATATATCACTGAAATATTATTTCTAAAATCCCTATTATTGGTTGTTTTTACTTTCTCCAGTTTATTATCACACTAGATAGTTACATACATGTATTAATTTAGATACCATATCTAAAACAACTATAGATATTTAAAAAAATGGCATCTCCATCCAGTTTTTTTACTCGTCTTGAATGACCAATGGCTTTGTTTCCTTTATCACCCTTGATATTGTCTACATATTTATGTGCAATGGTTTTCCCTTAGTTTTATAGTATTATGTCCAGTTTATCTTATGGGTTCTCTAATCTCCTTGGATTGCTTAGGGACTATCTTCCTGAAGCCTCCAGTTCTTCCATTTCGTTTTTCTAGTTCAGAGTCTAGAATCCCTGTCATCCTTCTAATGATCAATGGTGCTATTATTTCTAATGCTTCCTTCACAATAATAATCCATTTGTCTATCTGATTTGGGAATTTGTTTCACCATCTTGTCCTCCTAACCTAATGGTATATCATGAAAAAATATCTAGTGCCAAAGTGAAATTATAGAGTGTACCTCACCTAATAGTGTATCCAAGATCTATTGTAGAAGATATGCTAGATTGAGGGACAAAAGTTTCCATTATTCTAATCTTGGACCCAACTTATTCTTAGTTTTTGGAAACTTTCCTCTGAGCAAGAGAGAAAATTCTTGATTTTCCTGCAAATTTCTTCTTTTGGGTTTGTTTACCCTTCAATTTTTCCATAGAAGGTTCATTATGGGGTAGGAATGATGCTCCCCTGGATCAACCATATTTTTTTTCATCTACATGGGGATCCTCCTTTGAGGGAAATGAAAATTTTTGGTTCATTTTAAGCCACGTGCATTGGAGGAGGGAAATTTGACAGGATGGGGAATGGAAAAAGAGACTGAATAAAATTAGTTCCCTCAACCACTAAGAATTGGAAACAAACATATGAGATCAAGCCAAAAAACATCATTGAAATAAACCAAAAGTGAAGAGAGCTTAAAACAAAAACCAAAATTGAGGACTAACCACTAAAAGATGAGATATCTTAGACAGCACATCCTGGGAGCTTTAACAACATGGGAAAGACCACATGTAAAAATTGAATAATGAGGTACATTAGGGTGTTTAGAGAGTCCCGCACAAATGTTTGCAGAATGGAAATTTTCCTAACTACTAAAGTAGGAATGGAAGTTATTTCTATTGCATAGGACTAGTTTTAGCCTTTAGGTAATATACCTTCTCATTAGTTCCTTAATATCAGTCTCAATAAATAGTTGGAATGATATATACTTATCCCCTCTATCTTTCCATTGTTGTGGCTTCTACTTCTGGAGGAATAACCTTGTAATGCAATATGTCTTGTACATTTTATCAATCATAATATCGATTGGTATATCTAGACTCTTGGTTAATTTTATTTGTGTTCTTACAATGTTTCTTGATCAAGGGTGCTTGGTTGCCTTTCTAAATTGAGACATTTTGATATACCTTTTATTGTCTCATGATCTCACTTATCCAAACTTTTCTCGTTCATTTTTATTTTTATTTTTTATGCTTTAAGTGTTAAAATTTTACTGCTATATTACAACTCCAACTTGGCTTGTTTATGCATTAGGAATGTACATGCCTTAGTGCAGTAAGAAATGCCAATATTCACTTGTGTGTAAAATAGTTTTTTGCTTGATTGTTGAAAGGATTCAAGTATGGTTGATGTTATTCAAAACATTAAAAACTTCTTCTTTAGATTCTTTGCTAAAAATATTTATGGGTGTTATTTTATTATTTGTTGTCCTTAAACCACAGCAACTTCAGTATTGTCAGCTCAAATAGATGTTGATTTATTTAATGAATCTTCTAAGATGTTAGCTCTCACAGTCACAACTTTACCATCCAACACATTCGTGAGCAAGACAAATTTAATAACTAATTTTTTGGTCATAATAGCTTTGATCTAAGTTTTACTACTTCTCTACCTACACTTGGGCTTGCGCCTGCAACTACACCTGCTCCTATACCTAAATTTTATCTTAAATATCAAAATCAGGTAAATATTATTATTTCTCTATTGTGATATATTTTGGATGGTACCACAATTATCTAAGCACATATACATCCAGGTTTTAGAGTTGAGGATTAAATCAAATTAAATTTATTTTAATTGGAGATAAATAAAAACTTAGGAATTTTATCATAGTTTCAACATACATTGATTTTATTGTTTTGGGGTCTTGATTTTATTTTTCTTATAACATTTAAGAACCTAGCGAAATTCATTTTGGTTATCCTCCATTTAACGTGTCATATTATTTGCTTAAAGACCTACTTTTCTAGAAAAGCACAAAAAACTATAGTGCATAGAACACCATCCCTTGGCGTTCGAAAAAGTGGAGGATATGAGGCCTTTACAATTGTTGCTACTTCGAAAGTTGATACCGCAACAAGTTTTGGTTTCATGGATTGTTTGAAACTTGCATGGTCAATTGGTTTGATTGGGTGAGTTGTTGATTCTCATCTTTAAATTTTTAGTCTATTATCTCTTGAGGTTGCCAATTGTGACAGGCACTGTGATAATATTTTTTTCCATTTGAAGCTACAAGCACAAATTTGACTAGAATTGGTTGAAGCAACCCTTATACTGGCACCCATGGCAACATGTTATGTATACCAAGTAGTTTTTTTATATGAAATAATTTTCTCATTTTCAAGATGCTTTAGTGTGCCTGATGACATTGAATTGGAACCCAATGGTTGTAAACTTTTATTTTCTTAAATTGACATTTATGACATTTATTTATTAATGAAAATGACTTAGACCTCAATGGTAAATGTTTATTTTATTGAATTGGCGGTGGCAGGGACTTCCTACTTCGTAACTCCCCTTGTTAATATTATGTTCGATTGATGGCAATGCAGATCTATTAAACCCAAAAACAGTCTCAAGAACGAGAATTCATTCATATAGCACTGCCAAACCAACGAAGCATACTAGGGAAATAATCGAAAGGACCAAGATAATAAATATATATAATGGTCCATCTCAATCCATTACATATGTTAATATCCAAACAAATCCAAACCTGTAAGAAGGATCAAAACATGCTACTTTTCTCCTTAAAATTTTTACTTCACTGTTCTATTCATTCACTGCAAAAGCAAGAGTTGGTTCACTCCAAATTCTTAATATAAAACTCAATCTTATACATTGAATGGGAAATATGAGCTCGATTTGTATTCAAAGGTTTACTGGAATATAGACAATCATTTCCAAATTCGGGAAGCCATCAATTCCAGTGAATACACCATCGAGTAACGTTTGAAAACCCTTCTGACATAGGGAAACAACTACCGATAAGGCTACCAACAAACCCTGTTTGCAAAAATTATTCTAACGATTTTTGGTTGCAATAAATTAAAATTCCTAACATTTATGTAGGTTTCCCAGAGCCTTCTCTTTTTATTCAACTTCACTCAGTGTTCAACACACCGAAAAATCAATGGTCCTTGCATATAAAAGCTTTATTATGTTCCTACACTTGTATACTACAATTCCACGTCTACAATTCCATGATTTATAATTATGCATACAGTTAACTATATAGTAGATTACGAACTAGATGTATGAATATGTTAATCTCAACAAGAACTGAGCAGAATCCATAATTAACATGGACAATCCTCCAGCAAATCACTATTCATCACGACTTGCTATAGTCTTGACTCTGAGAATCAAGCATAAATGATGAATTCACCTGTACCTGTATTACACAGTTTTTTTTTCTAGATCAATCAATAAACAAGGTATTTAAAACCACAACAACAATATTTTTCTATGTGAGAACTATTCCCCTCAATACTTCATAGTTTGATCTCGAAACGGATATTGTCCCTCAGATGAGTCAAATTCCCTTTGCAAAGATTTTAGCCCTATCACATATCAATGCAAGAATTTGACTTTGGCATCACGATTTTAATGCCTTGTCATAATCAGTTGCAGAGAACCAAAAAAATACAACCACTTAATTCATACATAACCAATAGCGTATAATTTACACTTTTTCATTCAACTATAAACACAATATTTGGTTTGATATTCATTCCTTAGGCCATCTACATCTCTAATCTCCTTTTTACACACATTGTCACACCATTCCTACTCTACACTCTCTTCCTTTTGTATTCCTGTCCTATTCCATTCTCTATATATTATCCATTCTCATAAGAAGCTCATATTTATACACAATGTGAATTTATTTGAATCCATAATTTCCTCCACAATTGACTCAACTAAATATTTCCATGATGCATTAGGCTCCAAGAATAGCTCGCAGAATGATTCAAACGGGTTCTTGTTAGGGTTTCGTTGGAAAGTAGCAGCAATCAATGTCTGGCCTCCACCATGGCAGCATCCTCAGGAGGAGGGCTGCCACCCTCCTACCGCAACATTACGAGTGGCGATCATTTGCTACGTCCGCCCAGCACTGCAAATGTTCAGCAATGAACTGCTCCTGTCTTAGGTGCAGAATGGCAAGCCAAAACGAAGGGGCAGTGCTTGCCACGCGCGGTCAAGAAGCCAAGATTTGTTATTTTGGCTTCTAAGCTGGATGAATACAGAGGATACATGAAGAATCATGCATTAATATGTAAGTTTATGGGTATTTAGCCTACAGAAAAGGATTTTTTAAACTGGATTCAAATAAAATGGCAGCCCAAGGGTCACATTGATCTGAAATTTGGGGAAAAAGGTTTTTTTACAGTTATTTTTACTAATTTACTAGATAAAGAACACATTTTTGAGGGGGGGGGCATATTTTTATAGCAATGTTTGGATTTTTATTAGAAAATGGGAGGAATGTTACAACCCAGAAAAAGAGCAATTTCTGGCAGCCCCTGTTTGGGTTCGGTTATTTGGCCTTCCCATCGATTTCTAGGATCCTGAAATTCTAGAAGGAATAGGAAATTCTTTAGGAAATTTTGTTAAAATAGCAGACTCCACTGCTCATGGAAAATATACATGTTTTTCTCGAATTTGTGTTTATATGATTATCTCTGAACTTCTGCCCGAGATGATAGAACTGGAATATGAAGGGAAAATCTGGCTTCAGCTTCTTGACTATGAACATATCCCTTTTTGTTGTCGGCGTTTTCATGAGTATGGGCATCTGTATAAATATTTCCCCCTTAATTTCTCTAATCAACAAACTACTCGCACGAATGTCTTAGAAGAGCAACCTCGTCAGAATGGCGATGGTTTTGTTACGGTAACTAATAGAAAACGGCCTCCTCGAACAGGGAATATGGGTTCTGCCTCGACTCCAATGCCACATCCCGGTGTCTCGAAAGCAACTGAAAACCAGTATGAGGTTTTACAGGAGGAAGGTGAACCATCAGTTATTGAAGTAGTTGATGATGGCATGGCAGAGGGTTCTACTGAGGCACCCCCGAAACCATAGTCATCAAAGCGAAAGGCTGGACAGGAAACGACAGTGGCAAAATATAGTACTTTTCAAGAACTTACCCCAATGGACGTAGAGAAAACCAAAGATGACCTGAGTGCGGAGGAAAAATTCTTGAAAATACCTATGTTTGAATGGAAGAATCTAGATGATAGGTTCATTCCGGAAGATCAGAAAAAATTATATAAGGAAACTTTTGAACATTATTTGACAGTGCAAGCTCATAAAGAAGTACAAGAAATGGAGCAAGCAGCAAGCAAGAAGGCACCCCCTCCATCAAAACCTTCTAAAAAGCGAGGGCAACGAACCCTGCAAGAATCCATCCAGTTTGTTGGAGAAATGTTGATTAATACAGGGAAGATAATACCGTTAACAACGGTATTCCAAAAACTACCTAAAAATTCCTAATGAAGGTACTCTCCTGGAATATTAGAGGTCTTAATAGTAAGGGCAAGCAAAGATATTTGAAGGAAATATTGAAGGTTGAGAAACCTCAGTTCATGTTAATATAGGAAACAAAAGTATCTGGGCAAAAGTTTCAATCCATAATTCAATATTTTAAAATGCAATATGAGGTTATGGCTATTGATTCAGTTGGTACGGCGGGGGAAATAGCCATACTCTGGCATGTAGCTGAAATTATTGCTGATGGATGGATAGGATTTCCTAGAATTTTAACAGGTACTTTTCGGAAACTTGGATCAGAGGAAATAATTCTCATATCGGCAGTCTATGGACCTCCAATTCCAGGAGAGCGAGCCGATTTTTTGCAGAACATTAGAATGTTAAGCACAATGAATCAGGAGAATTATTGGCTTCTAGGTGGAAATTTTAATATGATTCTTAATCTCTCTGAAAAAAGGGTGGTATTAGAAGGGAGGAACCGGAAATGGAACTCTTTAGAGAGTTATTAACTGATTTGTGTTTAGTAGATATCCCCATGGTGAATGGTAATTTTACTTGGAACAATAGAAGGGGAGAACGTCATCAAGTTTCATCTCGGTTGGATTGTTTTCTAACCTATGAAGCTTTGGTAAGTTTAGATATTTATTATGAAGCAGCCATTCTTCCTATGCTTGGTTCAGATCATTGGCCGATCAGATTGGAGATTGTGGTCAAGGCAGGCCTCCCTAATCGACTTTTTAGGTTTGAATTATTTTGGTTACGAGATCCTGGGTTTATTGAAAAGGTCAAAAATTGGTGGATTTCACATCAGGTTGCGGGCAGAAATAAGATGCATTCGTTTCAGCTTCGTTTGAAGCATCTCAAAGCTAAAATAAAAAGGTGGAATCGTATTGAATTTGGTAATATTCATCAGGATCAAATTCAATTGAATGAACAGATGAAAGATATTCAGCAACGAATTATTATCCATGGTTGTACTGCTGAATTATCCCTTGAGGAAGGCCATACTCTTAGTCAACAAGAAGAGCGACGTAAGCAAGAAGAGATTTTATGGAAACAGAAATCCTAGATTAACTGGTTAAAATAAGGTGAGCGTAATACCAACTTCTTTCACAAAACTATGTTACAGAGACATCAGCATAACAAAATGTTCTCTTTAAAATCAAAAAATGGGGAGCGTCTAATAAAGCATGAGGATATGGAGAAGGATATGATCACTCATTTCAAATATTTTCTTACAGAACCTCTTCCTAATCGCCAGGTAGCAATTGAGAAAATAACTGCTCATATTACCAGAGTGGTTACTCGAGGTCAGAATCTAGCTTTACTTCGGGAAATTACTCTATAGGAGGTTGAAGAAGTGGTCATGAATTTGCCAAAGAATAAAGCCCCAGGTCCAGATGGTTTTACAAGTGAATTTTTCAAGGCATCCTGGCCATTCCCTGGCCAACATATCTTAGAGGTTGTGGAAGAATCTAGACGAAATAAGATGGTATATCCAGCCTTGAATGCCACATTCCTAACTCTTATTCCTAAGCAGCAAAATGTTGATACTCCAGTTGGATTTAGGCTGATTTCTCTTTGCAATGAAATCTATAAAATTCTATCCACCATTATTATCAATCAGTTGAAACCTTTGCTGCCTAGACTAATTTCTCTGGAACAGACTGGTTTTGTCAAAGGTAGAAAAATATTGGATGGAATAGTGGTCGCCCAGGAAGCAATTCATTCACGAAAAACAGACAAGAGGAAAGGATTGTTAATTAAATTGGACTTGTCTAAAGCCTATGACCGAATTATTTGGAAGTATTTGATTGAGGTACTGTGCGCGTATGGGTTTGATGATAGATGGCTTCAATGGTTGCGATCATTTATTTCCTCTCCTAATTTTTCAATTTTATTGAATGGTAGCCCTTCTGTCCCTTTTAATAGCTCTCGTGGTCTTCGACAGGGTGATCCTTTATCTCCATTTCTATTCATTATAGCTACGGAAGGACTAGGTAGACCCATTAAGGCTCATCTAGCGGAAGGGAAGTTGCAAGGCTTAGAACTGTGGGGACCTCACCTTCCTTTGACTCATCAACAATTTGTAGATGATATCCTATTGTTTTGTCTGGCGTTGGTGAAATAATGCAAAGCTATTCTCAGGATTTTAGAAATCTTCATGGCTGCTTCAGGTACTCAAATCAATAATGACAAGTCTAATGTATACTTCTTTAAATGTAACCTTGCGACGCAGAATTTTCTTGCAAGAACTTTAGGATTTCAATGGGGTTCCTTTCCGATGAAATATTTGGGTATGCTTTTAAATTCAGGTCCAGTCAAGATTGCAGATTGGCAGGATATCATTATTCATGTGGAAAAAAGGATCCGAAATTAGGCTTTTAGGGTTCTTAATGCTCCTGGGTGACTTATTATGCTCAAATATGTGCTTCAATCTCTCCCACTATATCAGTTGTTTGGTAGAGCTTGTCCTAAAGGGATTTGTACTCAATTGGTGTGCTTGTTTAAAAAAAATATTATGGCAAGGTGCCCAAGCCAACCGAAAATGGGCCCTTCTCTCTTGGGATAAATTAGTCAAGCCAAAATCTGTAGGAAGATTAGGCCTTCGTGACCCTTTTATTTTGAATAATGTATTAGGAGCTAAAATCTGGTGGAGATGGCTTCAGGGTGGGCCTGATCTTTGGAAGAATATTTGGATTACAAAACATGATATACCACAAACAGTTTCTAGTCGATTGAAATTTGATATCGTCCCAAGAGGTTCATCAAATTAGAATCTAGCTGCAATGAATCGATACTTAATTCGTTCTCACAGTTTTTGGGAAGTCAGGGAAGGTTGTACAACCTTTTTTTGGGAAGATTCTTGGCAGCAGAGAGAGAAACTGTTTAGTAGGCTTGACTTGGGAGAAATTTTTCTATTCACCAAGACACCAAATACTAGGCTTGTTCATCACTATTGGTGCCCGAATCAAAATGAGTTATGGTGAAAATGGAAAGATAAAAATCATTGGCCGGAATCTCCACAAACACAACAATGGGAAAATCTTGCTAAAGAACTCAAATCCAGAAAACTTAGACATGTTGCTAGTCCTGATATTCTCTGATGGGGATATCTGAAAAAAGGACTGTTCACTATTAAAGAAGGTTATTATATTCAATCTCAACATTCTCAGCATAATGCTCGACCCTTATGGAAGAAAATCTGGGTATTGAAACATTGGCCAAAGGTGGAATACTTCTTATGGCTGGTAAGTCATCGTAGGATTTTGACATGGGAGAATTTACAAAAGCGTGGAATGTTAGGTCCATCCTGATGTTATTTTTGTCAAGCTGAGATTGAAACAACCAAGCATATTCTCAACTCTTGTCCAATGGTGCAGCCGCTTTGGTGGAATTTGGAGAAACTATTTCGGCAAACAGATAAAAACAATCAAAGCATCACGAAAACCATATGTAGTTGGAGGTGGGGGGGGGGGGGGGGGGGTTTCATTGTCAAGTGTTAAACAGAGCCTGGAATCTCTCATTTGGATTCCTCCTTTGGAATTTTTGGAAAGAAAGGAATCAAAGGGTTTTTCTAGAGGTTGCACAACCAATGACTCAGATCTGGTAACGCTCAATTGACAATATTCGTGAAATTATCTTAGTGGAAAGTTGGTCAGAGGAGGACTAGCAGACTATGGGTTTTGAATCTCAGATATTGGACTATTTAAACCTAAAACCTCAAATTCTCTATAAAAATTTCTGGAAGTATAAACCACCTTGCCAATCTATAAAAGATAAGTGGAAGCCCCCTCAACAAGGTTTTTTTAAACTCAATTATGATGGGGCATCGAAAGGCAACCCTGGACAAGCTGGTTCTAGTGGGATTTTTTGCAATTCTCAGGGGGCAGTTTGCTGATTTTATGCCTCGGACTTGGGATTTTCCACTAATAATGAAGCTGAACTCATGGCAGTTAAACAAGGTTTGCTTATTGTTATCCGAGAAAATTACCAACACCTTATCGTAGAGGGAGATTCTGCAATGGTTACAAGAGTCCTCCACAAGTTGCAGCATGGAACACCTTGGGAGAAAATAACTCAAAGATGGCGTAAAGCTGCTCTTATTCAAGAAGTAAGCAAGCTGCTTAAACATATTCAGTATTTAATCCTGACTCACATTCGGCGAAAAGGTAATGCAACTTCTAATTATTTGGCAAATTTGGGCTGTAAAAATCCTCATCGTTCTATATAGGGTCGTCCCATTGATGCCATCTGGGATGTGGAACTCCATTCTCTTCAACTAATTGTGCAAAAGGATCTATAGGACTATGCACAACAGCGACCCCCCGATCGGGGTGTACATCTGGCAACAGCAGAATGACAAGCCATGATAGTTGGCTGCCTCTCGTCCTTCATGCAATTAATATTTAGTATGGCATAGATTGATTCGTGCTTAAGGAAGTGTGCGATGGATTGGAGTTTAATGATATGGCAGGGTCGACAGCCTGTGCTATCAGACCAATGATGGAATGTGTTTAAGGTAGTTAGTTTCCTACATAGCTATTTTCACCTTGCTATGCACTGTTATTTGGTTGCGCAAGCTTGGAGGCCGCACAAGAGGAAGCCGAAGGCCATACCTTCCATCAGCCCGCCAGTTCTCTTGGGGTATGTATTTTCTTACTACTATCTCTCATTTTTTATGTCGCAAGGGTTTTCTATTGCTTGCAGCAAGCTCTGGTTCTCTCAATTCTGCTGATGGATATTACCTTTGATGTTCCTCTGTTGCATCCCGTCGAACTGTGTTTTCGTGATCCATGTCATTTTTCTGGTCGTTTATCTGTTTTCGTTGCAATTCCGTCCAGAGTCTGCATCCCTTTGTGCTCGGTTGGTGGGATGGTTAACTTTAAAAATTTTATTCTGTATCAATGCCATGTTCAACTGTCAGAGGTTTTTGGGGGAATTCGCATCCCTTTGTTTCGTAGCTGTGGATGGGTTACACGGTGTCTTTTCCTTATTAATTCCACTCGTCTGTTTCGTTTTCATGGCTGGGTTTTCTACAGCTCTTTTCATCAGCGATATCAATGGGTTGGGTTTACGGAATTTTCTCTGCATGGCGGTACTTGGGCTGGAAAGCATCTTTGTTTCCATTTTCTCAATATGGGTCACTTTTATTTCTGGGCTATGGAACTTCTGCTAGTTCCTTCTGTTGATTAGGCAGGTTTTACTGCCCTGTACTCTGTGGGTTATACGTAATCTTTTTTTTCCCAGCTCTTAAGTCTGCAGGATTGGGTTCTATGTTTTTTAATGCCGCGTCCTCGCGATAGTCCCCTGCTGTCTGCACCTCTTGGCATTCTCTACCAGTCCACCAGTTACTTTACAGCTGATGTCAATGTTTTAATTGTTTATTCTTGCTTGTATTTTTTCATACATAGGCCACTCTCCCTCATGGGGAAGCGTCGTTCTTGTCACCTTTCTGCTAAAGGAAAACAACAGGCTTAGCCTGAGACTAGTTTTAAAAAACATGGTCGGAAGTCACGCCAAGAGGTTTTAGAAAACCTCACTACAATCTATGTTCTTGGCAATTCATCCACTGTTTGGCAGGAGATTCGAGGATGGGAACGGGAAATCCATACTGATCCGGAAGATAATGAGGTGGAAGCAAAGATCATGGACTTTATCACTGATCCTGGTAATAATAGGGGCCATCAAACTTTTTTCCAACAAACTGTCCATACTTACTGGATAGTCAAATGTATTTTGGCTAAGGCAATGCAGATTTTTCCTCCTAATCAAGCATGGATTGAGCCACAAATTGTGGATTTTCTTCAGGATATTCAGAACCAATTGAATCACATAAAATTTACTCAGTATCAGACTACTGATCGTATCAGTCGAATTGATATCGTGTGGGCTGAATGGAAAAACAACTTCAGCAGTTGCAGCAAGTGGATATGCCTAGTTCCACAGTGAAGGATCCTGCACCTGTTTCTTCCTCTGATGGCTAGTTTGTATTACAATTTGCTCATGGTTTTCAGATGCATTTTGGTTTTTTGTATGGACATCTTTTAATTCCTCAACTTGTAGATAATTGTGTAATAGGGCAGTTAGCTAAGGAGACTCATGGACGAATGAAATAGTTTCAATTTTGGCTTGCTTTTAACGCTTTAAGGTGGCCAACAGACCTGGTTTCCTACGGGCAGGTTGAAGCCACAGTCTGGATTTATTTTTTGTAACCTGCTTTCAAATTATAAATAGAAAATAGCGAGGTACTGCCAAATTTAGAAAAAAAAATAATTGACTCAACTAAATCCTAAAATATCCTATCCCTCCTTTAACTCAACTAATTTCTATTTAAGGAGCTCATAATCCTAACTCCTCTCACATTCCCAATTATAAGGGAATATTTACAATAAACCTCACACTCAAATTTTCCTCTTAATTTTTAAAATGTACACAATCTATAAAATAATTTAAAAAAAAACATCACCCCCCTAAATCACCCAAATAAATAATGACATTTGATGCTCCTGCATCATCAATGCAGAGAATGATTTTGTCAAGGACATCAATAAAATAAGAATTTGAGAGGATTCTTAAAACAAAGGTAATAATCATGATGGAAAATATTTATCTTTTAGTAAAGAGATTTTATCATTCGTATTTTTTCAGATTTTTTCTTAATTAGAGGAGTAGAAAATATATCATAATTTAGTTCTGAAACCAACTGTGGGAACATTTATCACTACTTGTTATCCATAAATTCAAGTTGACTCATCACTATTATTCAAGGAAAATCATACCACATAGAATTACCGATTGATGGTGCATGAGGGGATAATCTTACCGACTGGTGGTGCATCAGGGGATAATCTTTCACTCCTGTCAGATGCCTTTGGATCTTGGACCACTAACATGTTTCCTTACTTCTAAAAAATTAGTTTTTCAAAAATATAAGCAATGTTAAAACATTATCACTCAATAATTTTTAATTACAAATACTCTATTTTTATTGTATTTACATTTTACTACATAAATATATATATTTATTGCTTTTTAAGTGATGATGTTCATAAAAACATAATATAAAATAAAATAAAATAAAATAAACATAATAATATAGTTTTCTAATACCCTTCCTTTGTTTCTTCCAGTTTAGCTTTTCGTAATAGAATAATTTGATATTAGAAATTGTGAGAGAGCATAAATGCACAAAATAACACACAATAATAATTTCTATATCTTCAATAATCAGATACATCAAATATATAATTAAACTAATTCTAATTTTAGAGAGAGAAGTTGAGAGATTCTATCAACTTCCTCAACAAACCCAATCCAAGATATACTAAAGTAAGCATAATCCTAACTAATTCTAATACCCTCCCTTAATGCTTACTTTACAAAACATATAATTAATCACAATTACAACACTTTAAACTTTTTCATTACCATTGGCTTTTCTGCTTAGTATCTGACTGTGATCCCAGATCTCATAGAAAAACAAGCCTCTTTCTCCACCATTTTATGCTACCATTCAACCCATCATAAAGTCACACTGCTTCACTGCAATGAATTTGTAAAGATCAAACATTGACAACCCCAATTCACCTTGCTTCCGCGATTAAGTATTGAAAACCATCCTATGGACCAACTAACATCTGCTGAGATGTCGCTATCCATCGGGTTGGTTGTGAAAACAACTAAATGTGTACAAGAGCTAATCTAACAACTGACTGGGCCAGGACCCGCCAGAATCGATGCTCTGGTCCGAGCACAACAAGATCAGCATATAACAAATTCACACAATCAAATTAGCCAATTGTTCTCTCGTCCCTGTAGAACGTCAAGAACGACTAATTTAAATAATGCTAATTTGTTCAATAATTGGTTCTTTAATACACAAATCTCATAACAATAAATATAAACTTAAATTTCACACAATAAACCCTAAGATCCGTCACAGCGATCTTTGAACACGCAATTGAGAAATAATTCAATTTTCTTCCCATGAATAGCTCCATTGTCCCTCGGCTGCGTTTTCCTCCTCAGCATTCCACCATTGTCAAATCGGAAGCTCGAATAGAAAATCACGAGTATCCACTCGATGAATAGTACTTCTTTGCTACGCTGATACTGTCATCATATAGCCCACGATATTCTTCGGCGAATGCAAATAACTGCGTTGCATGATCTAGACGCTGCTAGAGGAATATGTTGCAAATGCAAATAACAAGGTAGAGGAATATGTTGCATTCGATGTTGTGAAGGCAATAGACGCTGCTGCCATTGCAGCTGCAGTTTCACCAGCGAGATCCGAGCCTGGATTGGCATCATCAATCTTGTAGGCCAGACAGAACAACACCAACTTTTAAAAGCGCTCCGTGCCCCTCTCACGGGAATCATCATACGTTTACTGAAACCCCATTTCATCAGCTGTCAGATCGACAGACCCCATGAATTTGAATGAAGCTCTGGATCTTGCGATAATGCTTCCATCAATCAATACATACAGCAAATAATAAACACATTATTGTTGATTTCTCATCATAAATCATCATCTTCTTCTGCAATTACAGAACAATTACATTAGCATTGGCATCCCTTTTCTTCATTCGGAAACTTGGCCTGGTTTTGGCCCTGCAGGAGGAGAGCACTCAATGTTCAATCCTTTCATTGTCAGGATTCCTTTTTTTGGACTGAATCCCCCTCTTTTCTGCTACTTTTTCGTGGGTAAAAAATCCCGTTCTCCATAATCGTCTTCGGCGAGGGTTCCCAAATCCTGCAGCGCTTCATCACCTCTCCATGGATCGATTACAAACAGGAACTGAAGGCATATTGTCAAGCTGGCTGCAATTCTCATTCCGTTGGCTACTGTGGAGCTCCCATTCCTTAATTGCCCAACTGTACAAGATAACAGAAATTTGCTCCTCGGCCTCCTTTCTGGTAACGATATTAAGCGCGTCTCAACTAATTATAAAACTGTTACTCAACATTTATGCGCTATTCGAATGCCTTGGATGACCCTTCCTACACAGCGAATTCTAGAATAATTTTCTCAAAATTAAATCTCCTTCAGCAGTGACACTATTATAAAACACATAAAATATTTCACTCAAACTCATAAATTCACAGAGTAATCTACACAAATCCTATTTCTGTAATTTATCAATTATCACAATTTCCTCTTCATTTTCCTGAGCACTCCCGTGAGGGATTAAGCTCAGCTTGGCTCTGATACCATATTAGAAATTGTGAGAGAGCAGAAATGCACAAAATAACACACAATAATAATTTCTATATCTTCAATAATCAGATACATCAAATATATAATTAAACTAATTCTAATTTTAGAGAGATAAGTTGAGAGATTCTCTCAACTTCCTCAACAAACCCAATCCAAGATATACTAAAGTAAGCATAATCCTAACTAATTCTAATATTTGATAGTTTAACTATCATAAATTATATTGAATAATCCTTGTTTTTTATAATTATTTTCATTTTTTCATACGAAATTTGTTTTCTCCTGAACCACGATTTATTTTCCAACTTAAATTTATATAACAACTATAATAAACATACTCGAATTTGGATTTATGTTAACTTTTAGACGTTATCAAGACACCTAGAAAATAATGATCGTCTCTTCACAATTGATAATAACCTTTGAAGAGCCATATAAACTATGAAAGTATGTCGAAATTCATTATTAGACATTCAATCACAATAGAAAAGATAAGATAAAAAAATGAATAAGGAAAACTTAATAAAACAGAAAATGTTTTTTTACTATAGCACTAATTACTTAAGGAAAACTTAGTAAAAATGAAAATGTTCTATTTTCATATCTCTATTTGATAATAAATAATAAATATTAAAAGGTATTGTTACGCGAGCTTTAGAAGGTCAAGTGTGGGAGAATATTGACTAAATTTTGTTATTTGGAATTTTTTTTCTATTAATATAATAATATAATATATTGTATCAGTGTCTCAAACAAAGATTAATTAAGCTTATCATGAAGAATGCATTATTTATTTGGGTATGGAAGGTGTCTTATCACTTTTCTTATAGTAGCTTACAAATTATAGCGGTGATTATGGATGGAGTTACAAATTTACATAGCGGAAACTTATGTGATTTATTAGGAATATGTAAGTTTTGTTCAAAGGATCTCCATTTTTAACACTATAGTTTTTGATGATATAGAATGGAAAATGGAGATGAGGAAAAAATCATTGACCTTGAAAATTGATTTTGACAATGTAGATGATTAGGGTGATTGTTCTTTTATTTATGAGAAATAGATTTGATTTAGATTTAATTTCTAATGTGTTGCTATAATGAATGATGTATTTCTCAATGCTTTAATTTATTGTTTTTATTAATAGTGAATTTTATTCTTAGACTCATTTACATAGATTTATTGTTCCTGGAAGTCTTAGGATCTCTTTCTATATGTATTGAGTATAGATGTTTTGAGTTATTAGTTGTAGGCCATAGATAATTTTGGTAAAATTCAGGGTATTCTTCTGCCATATGGTTTTGAGATAATTAGAAACCACTTCATGTGTGATTACCTGCTCTTAATCTAATCAAAGAGAAAAAGACATTTCTGATAGATTTTTTATTTTTCAAGGCACATTTTTCTCCATCTCTTATGCCATAATTAGGGTTGATATAATTCAATTTTGGTTAGTGAGTTTGAATTCCTAATCAACTACTTGGTCATATAGCTTTGAGTTATTATATGATATTGAAGGATTCTACCAATCACCACCATTTGGAGGGATTGATGTTTGTAGAAGATGTATTGTTTTGTTTGTAGACATTGTGAAATAAGCTTTATATTTGACATTATAATAGCCTTATTTGTATTAAAGTTATTTATTATTGGTTATCTACTTTAGGCATCTAATTTTTATCATGTCTTTCTGATTTTTCAAGAGGGATTGCTTTCAATGATTTGACTTGATCATATTTTGATATATTATCCATATATGGTGGAGATGTAGGATCTCTCTTGATTCCATGGGATGTTTTCATCATGCTAAGGGAAGAGGAAGGGGTTGGTTTGATTGAATATGCTACTCAAGGGCGTATTTTTGTAACCAAGTGAGACGTGTAGCCTTTTGCGTATTTTTGTGACCACGTGAGAAGTGTAGTCTTTTGGTAATTAGGTATGTGGTGTAGGCTCTTGAAGTTCTTTTAGCAATATTGTTTTTATATTGGGTATTTTTAGGGCATTTTTTAGACAAAGTTTTGAGATTTTTAGACTTAACAGTACCATATCATTTCCCATCTCTCCTTAATTTCTATATTTCAAATATTTTGGAAAATATATACTACTTAGAAGGAAATTCCTAGTTTAGTCCATTGTGAGTGAGGGAAACAAAGTTAGATTTTAAGTTTTCATCTTTTTGAAGTAGAAGAACTCAAAACTTATAGGTTACGGATTTGATTCATCTTTTATCTTATAGAATGAGTAGAAAGTTCATCTTTCTTTTTAATTGTGTGATATTGCTCAAAAGTATGATCTCCTTACTTTTGATCATCTTTTAACTAGGGGTTTACGGGGCCTGATCAAAAAGTATAATTTCGATCAAGTGAACAGTGGCATTTCTAGGGAGAAATTGGCGTATGTGTTGTCGTTGGCCATTTTAGTAGTATGACTAAGTGTTTCTATCTGGAACTTGAAGATAGGCTTTTTACTATCCCCTGTTGGATACCTAAGGCTTCACACGGCAAATGAATTTCTTGGTTGTACAAAGTTATATGCTTTCTTATCCTTTTTACAAGGCTGGTAATTTATGTAAAGAATCCACGCAAAAATAGATTAGTTAAAAGTGCCAATTTAACATGTATATATTTTTTTGGCTGTCAACAATTAACAAAAGTGAAATACATTTTTTATGGGTGGAAGTCCTAATATGTCGATAAACTATTTTATTCGGTAATTTGTGGATAAACTATTTTATTTGGTAATTTGTACACTCATAGTCACCCCCTCGTAATATTTCGGCATTGTTTAGGGATCTCATTTTTTGTTTCATGATATAGGAGCTTGTAAAAATGGTTGTTTCTTTCAAAATCTAGCACGCTACCTTTAGCTTTAGATGTCCTCAGCTTCTCACCAAATGAGTTCCTGGCTTAAAACGCTCCTTCACCTCTTTCTCACAACGTTTTTAAATATTTTTTCAAATAAAATGTGGTCCACCAAGAAAAGTTTTTGCCAATCAAAACAAAACGCATATAGTTAATAATTACAAATTTGTAATATTTTAAAATTTCATAAATTAGCTATCTATGGATTGGACAACTCTTTACCCTAGAAAAATTATCAAGTATTTTAAACTTCTTTATTCTCATTGTTGTCCTCCGTCCTAATTCATACATGTGGCCTTACACACTCCCTAGTAGCTCTTTCAGTACTTCAAGATTGAAGTTATCGAGGCAAGCTCAATATTCCTAACAGCACTTTCGGGCATTTTTAAGAGCAGAGTAACTGACATCAATTCTAGAAAGATGATAACTTATTTTGAACCCACAGTCACTTTGAGAGAGGCTTTCATGAGAGCTTGAGCCTCCAGCAGGGAGATGGATGTTGTTAAAGTAATCAGTTATACCTAAGAAACCAACGCAGTGGGTTCCGACAGACCATTGCAAAGAGAATATAAGATTTTGTTTCTTAATGATTGCACTTGTATTTTGTAAAAGTCTTGGCTTAATCATTCAGTTGGTTAAAATAAATTATTATAATCCTTGTTAAGTATAAAAAACAAGACATCCTCCATTTAAAATATTTGAGAAACTCTAAAACAAGCTTGGAAATACTTCATTATCGAACCAGGCGTAGAATTTCCCTTACCTCAGATCAGCATGAAGAATTTCATTTTCTCTCTTGATCCGGGCCATGTCAGAAAGCATCTATTTTGTGCCGAAGTAAGCCAGAAAACCATCCAGCCCCAGAAAATGTTAGGTAAAGATTAAAACTTGGACCTTCAAAAACATTATGCGTAATGGACAATAATAATAGCGACGAAAACATTATCCAGAAAAGAGGCTATCTAACTTGCGCAAATTAAGGTGAATGACAGTGCTTACTTGATCTTGATAATCAAGAATGCCAATCCCTGTGGACGATTTATATTTCTCCAGAATATTCTTCATGCTTTTTCATAACATAGTAAACGAGACAAGAATGACGTTAGAAATTATAATGGGTATTCTCATCTATGAGGGTAAAACTGGTCTGTGTAGGAGATCTCATTCTTAACAAATCTTACTCATTTCATTGACAGGTTAAACTGTTCACATACTAAATAAAAACTAGAACAGATTGGATTATAACAAACTGTAGAGAATTTGATAGCAAGGTATACTATTTCACTAAAGCAATATCGAGTGATAAAAATACAGCACGGCCATAAATGTTAGGTACAGAAATGAAAAAAAAAAGGAGAATGCTTAGACAGTAAAACATTTGAAATAATTTAAGATATAAAATGCAAAGCTGTCTTAAATTTTTAGGTAATACAAAACAAGTTAGACAAAAATATATTCTACAGAGCTAAAACAACTTAATCAAAAATACCAAGAACAAATTTCAGAAGAAATAATGTACATACAAAAAATTCGCAACAGTTCATCATTATAAAATAGTGTCCCTAATTTTTAGGTGAGATGCCTTAAAAATAGTTAGATGACAAAATGTATACAAGCATGTTAAAAACAATTCAGCATATAGAAGACAAATCTAGGAAAGAATTCAAAAATCAGAGGAAAAATCTAAATATTAGGTCGAAAATACTTGGATATGGGAAAATATAACTTCTGTGCATATAAGTTTTATCAACTAACCTAGTACTTGCGAATTCTTCGGGTTTGCCTGTGCCTGAGAAGACGATGAGAGCGACTTCTGCCTCACACAAGACAGAGAGCTCGCGAGCTTTCTTAAAAAGACCCCCTTTTCGCTTGGAGAATGTGACTCTCCTGTTTGATTCGTTCTCAATCATCTTTATTTCAATCTTGCCCCTCCCCATTGATCTCTTCCTACTGGTAATCTCTCCTTCTACCTTCTCTTGAATCACGCCGCAGAAACAACTAGTCTCTGCAATGAGCCCAAAACTCCCTCAGCCCTAACTCATGGAAAAGAGCAAATGGTCTAAAGTCTCGTTTTATACTAAATACATAAATTATGAATGGTCAAGTATTGTCAGAGAGGAAGGAGAGACTGGTAGATAAGTGGTTCATACCTTTTTTTTCAATAAAAAATTTAGTGCGCATTTCAATAAGTTGTACAATATTTCTAGTTTAGACATGCCTTGTGAAAAGCCGAACTTTCTCAAAGTAGAACAGATTGGACAGTGCAGCTGTATTAATTAAACCTTCTCCAATCAAAGAGTTCCATTTGCTGAGCGAACAAGGTTTGGACCACAAGTTCATAATGGAGGCGTGCTTTTTTCTCCATTTTGTCCGATGCAAGTAAGCGATGAGTTTAAACACGAATTCAATCGTTGTAATTTGTTTTCCTGCGTTACTTCTGAGTTGAATTGTTTAATTATGTTTGGGAATTTATAGTAAATCAAAGTCAAAATAATATTTATTCTAGATTAATTCATTTTTGTGGAATTTAGTCTGCACCAGATTTTAGGGAAAAACTGGTCAAATCACATGGGAGTGGGAATTAAACTATTCCAAAAGTATTGAAACTCAATTGGAATTATAGTATCATGGAAAAGATAAATGGAGAATGAATGTAGGTTAACCAATATTTAATATAAAATAAAATAAAATAAATAAATAAATTTATTTTTAATGCTTTTTTTTACTTATAATTTTATAAAGATATGAGATTTTGGGTTGAAAAAAATTTAAAAGTAGTTTATACTCGGAATATCAAGATTAAAGTAAATTCTTTTTATTTTATTCTTTTGATTGAAGCAAGTTATTCCCCCTTTGAAAAGATGGTTATGACTAAATATTTTATGTATAAGAAAAATTTTAACAACATGGAAGTGAAAAGGTTTTCTAAAAAAAACTCTACCTTCCGCTCAAGTACTAATGATATAATGAGGACCAGTTATGGTTACAATCTTGGGATTCAAGAAGAAATTGTGGGGTCATATATAGTTAGAGGGGAAAATGAAACAATAATATATTGTAAAATATCCCCAAAACACCTTGTGAAGAAGTTTGAAAATAAGAAACATTTTCTCTTAAATTATCTATCTTATACTACCAACTTTCTTGACCTTTTAACTTGTACCAAAAACCTTTTATCTTCTTCAAGTTGAATAAACTCTATAAAAAAAAACAATATTATTTAATAAACTATCATATTTTTGAAATTAATATAAAAATAATATCACTTCACATTTTTAAGAAAGACATTCTATTTTAATTTTAAAATTTATATAATTTATAAAAATAAAAATAAATTTTAATAATAAAATTAAATAAATCATTTTTGGAAAATATATATAAAGATAATTAACTCAAAAAATTGATACTTAACAGTGGAACATATAAAATCTCTCAACAAGAAAATGTGTTTATCCAATTTTGCAATATCAAAGTCAAGTGGTTCAGCATTCATATTACCACCCAAGAAGATTTATAATTCTTTTTAAAACTAAGTTAGAATTTACATGTGATATTTAAAAAATGAAAATAATAAAAACTAAATAATATTTTATTTTTAGTCATAAGTAAAATATTTGAATGTTTATATTGAAAAATAAATAAAGAAATAATATATATATATATATATATATATATATATATATATATATATATATATATATTCTTTCACATTTTTTATTTAATTATCAATAATTATTAGGTAGAATATTCTATTTTATCCTTAATCCTATACATAAATCAATTATTAATGAAAATTTGTATTGATAAGCCCTTGTATTAGCCTATGATATTGTAACAAAGCCTAAATTAAGAATTTCATTATAAAGTGAGATGAATCTACATGATTAAGACACACACAGACATATATATAAAACTAGAGGCGCTCTTGTATAGAAGAGATGAAGAAAAATGAAGAGATGTTGGCTTAGTCAATTACATAAATTAAAAATTAAAAAAAAAATTAAAATTAATACATTGATATAAAATAGGAATTTTATAGCTACAGAGTTTGGACATTAGTTTTTGACAACCCATTTATATATATATATATATATATATATATATATATTAAGTTATTATATATGTTATATATATAGCCTAAAAATGCATCTTAAAGTAAACCTTGCAGAATAGATTAAAAAATATTTAATACAAATCTCAAACTACCTTCCTATTTTTTCATTGACTACCACAAAAATATTTGTATCACATATAAAGTAATTAGTGAAGAATACCTGCATTTGGTGATAAGCCTAATAATGCTAAACATCTAATCTCAATTCATGTGGACTGCGGCAATCTGCAACGAAATTTCTCACCTCTAGTGGATCCAATTACCGTTAACTCCTCGCATGCTCCCCGCAGAACTAGAGATAACGCAAATCGGACAGGCTTGGTGTCATCAAACCTTGATCATCACCTCGCCCATACTGCCATTAATGTCCATGATGTTTAGATATTATTGCAGCCACGCCTACCCCTCTACACCTGCTCACTTGCTTGAGCTCCACACGTAGTACTGTGCAAAGTTCATTCAGGGCCACTCTTACAATCTTCACCCACACACCTATTTATCCTCCATACCTCTATCCCTTTTCTCCATCATCTGTTTTCAGTGGCATTTAGCTCTCGTCCTTCTAATCTGGTCTCCAACAGTTCCAATCAAGTGCAAAGTCTCAGTCCCAGAGTTAAGATGTGCACCTTACTCCCTTTTCCTGTTACTCTGCATTCTGCGCACTTGTCCCCCATCCTCTGTAGCCTCTCCATCCCCAATGTCTCTCCTGCCTCCTCTCCCAAGTGCGCAATGGACCCAAGAATGCACCAACGCACTATTCGCGAAGGTCAAAGAGGAGCCCTCCCGGGTCGTTACCATCACGGCAGGGATAACCCCCTTGAATGGAATGAAGGCTCCACGTCTACCACCCTTGCTAGCCATCAACCCACTCCTGAGAAGCGAGAAGAATCATCCAAGAATTCTACACACAAGGGAAGTCGAGGTGCGAGGAGGTCCACTTCCTCTCCCAGAGCACCCTCTCCACACTGCATGCCAGCTCCCCCGAACAGTCCTGCGTAGGTTAATGAGGACACAGATATATGGATTATGGACTCCGACGACGTTTGGACGAAGGTTCCTGAAGGCGTTGACCCATACTCCCCCATGCTCTGCGATCCTGCAAATCTCCCCATGCGCACTACTGCCGAAGTGGAAGCCATTGTGGAAGCGGTCGTTGTGCAGGCCCTGTCCTATCCCATCGATGAGGAGAAACCCCATTGCAGTGATGAAGATGAGGAATAATGTTTGCGCAAGTATTCAATTTTTCTTTATTTTTTGTTATATGTGCCCATAGGGCTTTTTTGTAATTTTCTACTCTACAGCTTTTAGATGCATTTGTGTTGTTGCGCACAATGTAAGCCTCATTTCCAAGTTTTTTCTGGGCCAGCCTCCACCCCCGCGGAGGCCCAGAAACAATGTTACAAAGGCAGGGATTGGTTAAGCGCGGCCTACCAACCCTACCTGTAGCATATGTATTTTATGTTTTCAAAATTAATATATTAGCACAACTTACCAAAAAAAAAACTGTAGTAATGGAATAGCAAGTTACATAACGTAACATCCATTGTTACAGAATATTATCACAAAGCTCCTTGTTGTAATCTTACATCATTATCAATACTTATTTCATTAAGCTAGTTAGTCACATGTTTGATGATGTAAGTGTTAACATCATATAAGGAATAAATGTCATTAGAATGGCACAATAGGAAAACACATCATTGGACATCGATATACCCTAAAAAACCCTTAGGGAAAACCCAACAAATGTTTAATTTTATTAAACATCTAGTGAGGGTGCTCACCTCTCAGTCAAAGGTTTTAAGGGACTCCATCCCTTGACCATTGTCATAAAATATTACAAAGAAATATCATATTAAATAAAACTAATGTTAGAAAATTCTTACATCCAAGTAATAAATATTCTACTAATTATGATTCAAGCATATTTTCATGTGCATAGTTACAAGACATACAAAATATTGAGATGTGTCTCTTTATTAACACCACACATGCATAAATAAAAGGTTCATAACTAACAAAACATGTATAGTTTACCTTTACATATGTATGACACATGATTGTTCATGAAAACCTTACATGCATAAGGTAAAATACATAAATATTACCAAGACATGTTCATTTATGCCTACTGCACATGTTATTATGAGAAAACACCGTAATATTAAAATAACCTTCATTGTTATCACCACCTCTTCGCATAATAAGAGGGAAGTATTTTCAAATTTAAACACCACACTAACTATTTTTTCTTACAAAAGACACATTCTTTTCCAAAAGAATAAACCACTGGAGCTACTCATATATATTTTAAAGGAAACTTAGCGCAATAGTTGTTACCTATGTGCATGAAAATACATATGTTTTTTCAAAACAAAGCTAACATGCAAATATATGCTCTTTTCCAAAAGAAAGCTAACATAGTAACTATTATTTTTTCATGTAAATACATTTCAATTTCCAAAAGAAAACTAATAACACAGCTATTATTCTTTTGCATACCAACACATTATTTGATTTTTTTATTTTTTTTTTTGCATATAAACACTTGTTCTTTTCCAAGAACGTTAACACAATAGATAATAGTTTATGTATATAAACACATACTCTCTTAAAAAAAACTAACACGATAGCTATTTTTTTGCAATATAAACACATGTTCTCTTTAAAAAAAAAACTAACATTCACATTCATTTTCCAAGAAACCTAATATCATAGCCATTATTTCCATTCATATAATACATATTTCTTTTTTCAACAATTTTAATAGATATTCTTTTGTGCATATAATTGTCTATTTATTTTCAAGAAATTTATCACAATAGCTTTTATTTTCTACATATAATACATATGTCTTTTCAAGAATTCCAATAATTGTTCTTTTGTATATATAAATACCTATTTCTTTTGCAAGAAATTTATCACAATTGCTATTCTTTTATGCATATAATATACATATTCTCCTTCAATAAAACTAATCTAAAAGAACCATGAAAACAATATCCAAAAAATATTAATAAAATAATCAATTTTTCCGCACTCAAATCCCTGCGATCTTTCCAGAAATAACATGGTAACCTATGTTTCTATGCACACAAATTCATGAATTTTTTTTCAAAAAAATAATATAATTATCTCCTTTCGTTCACCACCCATAAAAATATTTCAAGAATTACCTCTTTAATTTATCCTCATTTTCCAAAAAATAACTTAAATTTCTTATCATTTCACGCACAAAATTCATACAAAATCATTTCAAAAAAAAATAGCATAGATCCTATCTTTTATTACAACAGATGTGTATGCAATATATTTTAGGCAAGGTTACTTATCTTTGTGGCCATTATAATAGACAAGCCCATCCAACATCGATTTTCATTAGAGGGATATGAATAGCATTTTTGATGGTATTTTCTATAAATGAGACACGCATGTCCTTTGCAAGGAATCCCCAACATAGGGCCCACGAGCCCAAGGAATACCTCCACTGGAAAATTGAAGAAGTCGAACCTTTGTATCATCTCCCAATGGTGAGAAATCAGGATGGTATGCAAGTTTGCAGGTGGCAAATATTTTCCTGACAGTTTGCACTGTCTACCATTCTCCCACGTAAGGGTTTTCTTCATTCTTTTAAAAATACAACGATATGGCGTTATCCCCTCTATTCACCGCCTCGGTTTATATTCAAGATAAATGGTAGTTGTAATGGGGTTATAACTTATTATTGACGGTGTCGTCTCATTGAAATTTACTTTTTTTTAGATTGCGTGAAAACACTTTATTTCTATAAATATTAACTTTATTAACCTTATTCGATATTATGATTTCATATTTATTTTAGAATGAAAAGAGATTTGATGACTTTCACCACTTACTAAATCTAGAATTAATCTAGAATTAAGATGTATTTTGGTTAGTAATAATAAAAAATTTAAATAAAGCTATAATTTAGTTAATATTTAATATTTTTTTAATTTTATCAACTTTAGATGTATGATAAAGTAAATTTTGTGAAGTTTATTATGGATTGATGCATATCATCATTTACTAATTACTTAATTTATATGATTTTGCTAGTTATATATTTAAGAATCTCCCTTGTAAAATCTGGATAAATCTCCATGGTCTTCCTTAATTCTTTTAAAGCCTACTAACATTTATCAGTCATTTTAATATTAACATAAAATGTAAATATGTTATAAGTGAAGCAATTTTTATAATTTAATAAAATGAATTTATAATTTAAATGATAAAATATGGAATGTTATTTGTTATGTTTATTTATTTTTTTATTTTTTATTGGGCGGATATGAGTTTTATAGTCTAGTATACTTGAAATGTGTAGCCATAATGAAAAAAAATTTGTAAACATTTTTAAATGTAGAGGAAAATAAAGAAATAATAAATAAATATCATTTTTATATGTTTTAGTTTATATAATGTAAAAATGTAAATGACAATGATCATCATCTTAATTTATAAAATTAAAAAAAAAACTTAAGAAAGAAAAATGAGTAAATTGGATAAATATAAACTACAGAACTATTAGCTTCTAACCAAACAATGAACGATAATAATTTTCTCAAAAGCTACTTTAACACAATTAAATTTTGCGATCATTTATAGATAATAATTAATTTAATAAAAATAAAAATAAAAATCATAATTTAATAATATATTTAAAATCAAATAAGATAAATAAATTATAGCTCATATTAATGTAGGGTAGTTAAATTTGACCATCAAAATTTAAAATAGTAATACATTTATTATACAAATTATGTATGTGGCATTAAAATAATTAATATAAAATATAACTATTATGTGTGTGTGTGTGTGTGTGTGTGTGTGAATATTTGTTTGTACATGAGACACTCATTAAACACTTTAACAATAAATATATTAAACAATATATATGAAAATGTTTACAAAATTATAAATGAAAATTTAAAAATTAGAAAGAAATTAATTAATAATTAAACACTATAATTTACAAATAGAATAATAATTAAAGGTTACTGCATTTTTTAATTAAGATTATCAATTAAGTTTAGGTAGTCTAATTAATAGATGAAATGGTTCTATTAGAAACATTTTTGGTCAATTTTATCTAAAATAGAGTAAAATTTGTAAAAGTCATACTTTTAAGTTGTTTAATTTGAAAAGATTAAGATTTTCAGGGTGCAAAATTCATTTATTCATTTACAAGTATATTTTAAGAAATAAGAAATGACAATCTAGTTAGAAATTATATTACCAAATACCAAAAAGACATTTTCTTATTAGTTAAATTACATTGAATTAAATTTAATGTAATAATTATTTTTTTCATTAATTTATGAGTTTAAATTTCAACAATTAAAAATTATTAATTTAAAAAAAAATAATAATAAATAAATATATATTAACATAAATGACTATTAATATATAATTTTTAAAAATAATAAAGAAATATATATTTTATTTTTTTCACAATTTTTGTTAGATCATCCAAATATAATAATGTTAAGTTAGGATAAAAATATTTATTAAATTATAATAATTAATAAATATTAGAGACACTTAGAAATAGAATATTGTTAGCAAAGATAGGACTCTAGAATTGAGTCGTATCTTAGGTTCTAAAATAGGAATAAAGTTAGTAGATTGGATAGAAGATCATTTATTGTAAATGGACACTTGTTGTGTTTTCAAGTGATCCATAACTAAATTAAGTTAGGACATATAGCTTATAAATAGGTTAGTCTCCTAATTGCAAATTTAGTAGAAGTTTAAGTTTGTAAACTCCTACAATTTTTTATATAATTTATTTTCAAATATCAATAAAATTACGTGTCTGAGGACACTTCTACCATTGTTGTGGTATCAGAGCTTCTAGTAATGAAAATGACATGAAGGTGGAATTTTCATCTTTGCAGACTTTTGGAAAATTATGTTAAAATATGAATTGGTATGCAATGTATTATGTTTTTTTTAGGGAAAAGAAATTTAATTGTGATTTATTTCTAGATTTTTAAATCTGAATATCATCCTGTTAAGATTCATTATTTCATCCTACGCTGTAATTCAGCCTGCATACACCCTTCTCCTTTGCATCTTTTTATACGCTGCCAATCTTCTCAGCCTTTGTAAACTAAATCCAGGATCTATTGATTTTTTTATTGGATAAGGAACCATCTAGTAGATCCCACACTGTGCGCTACTTTGGCCAATGGTCCTCTGAAACCTGATGTATTCCTGTTCTCTCCAATGAATACCCCATGAATTCGTTGCAATAATGTAATCAGCCCCTCCTTCGCTACCAAAACCAACTGCTACAATGCCATGATTTATGTTGGTTCCACAGTTTCCTGACAGCACACCTCCATTGTAAAGCTGGAAATCTCTGCTGGAGGCATTGATCCCACATTGAGGGGTTGGTTAACCAACGCTTTTAAAAATGCATTTGCATTGTTCTGAGGCACATTCACGTATTTATCGATCATTACATGTCTGGCATTGAACTTTTTGCTTGTGCATTGTCCATGGGTCCCTGACTTTCTCATGCATATCTAATTTGATTTGTGTTTGATAACCTTCGAGTCCCAATCATATGACCAGAGTGATAAGAGAGTCCATGTGGTTTCTTATCCGAACACGCTCTCTACTTTTAGAAATGAGAGTGAAACAACATTTTGGTACGCCTGGTGGTCAAATCTGAAATAAAATTTGGAAGGTGACCAATGTGATCTAGATTCTCAGCTCCTTTGCACAATCGGTAGTTAGTGGGTAGTCAAAAAATTATGTCCAAGTGTCTGTTGCCTCCACTCCTTGCCCTGACTATTAAATACAGGTGGTTTCCCTTGGGTTCTGTTAAGAATTCACCGTTTTACTGCATGGCAATAATGTATTGCTACAAACTATTCATTGTTTCACTGTTTTCTATTATTGTTTCTCAAACTCTATTGTTCAGAGGAGAAATCAGTTAATTTGTTGGGTTTCACATGCTCTCTTGGGAAGAACAGACATGGATTTTTTGGTAGTACAAGTTCTAGCAATATAAAAGATGAAGCTGCAGTTGAAGGGTATATGTTCCAGCAAACTTCCACCCCCACAAATAACCTCAAAGGAGTTGTAAAGAGTGTCTTCCATAAAATAAATGGCAAGCTATAGAAGTACCAAGAGTAAAACTGATAGTGCAATGACCAGGCACATATGATGCCAATGAAATTTCCCACAAACATGATAGTTGTGATATGTTCTACTTCTAAAGTACAGGACCTTCAATTGTCAAAGAAAACATTGGGCCATTATTTAATCCTCGTTCCACATCCATATTGATAGTAGAATAAAGCCAACATCACTTCCAAATCTTGAAACTTATTTTCTAGGGCTAAAACAAGAGAGCTTTTGGAGTGATAAGGGATATATTTCATGTTATTTTTTTTTAGAGCATTGTAATCTTTTGTAGTTGGAGTTATAAGGGAGAAATTTGTTTTTTTTTTCACTTTGGAGTAATAAGGAGATTATATTTGTAATTTTTTATATGGAGAGATAAGAGTGATATTTTAACTCAAAGTACCTTTTTACTTTGAGGGGGGGTAAAAAAAATTTTAAGAAGAAATTTGTAAGGGCATTGTCAAAGTGGTAAAATTTGGCCAAGATTTCATTGTAAACACTCAATGAGAAATTGACTAGATCCAAGTGCAAAGCTCAGTTGTTTTTCTCCTTTTTTGAACGACTATACGAGGGTCAAGGCCAAACCCTGATAGATCATTTTTTCTTTACATGGCGTGTGTCATTTTTTGGCATGGCGTGTTTCATGTGACAAGTTTCTCATTTTATTCTTATGCTTGATTCTTCTGGTGCATTTCTTCAACACTATCATGTCAAAGTTAATTAATCTATTCTTTGAATCTGATAAGCTAGATGGGTTGAAATCTTATAAGACTTGGAAACGTCTAATTGAAAGCACTCACATTTATAATGAATTGTGGCATGACATATGTGATGGAAACATTAAGACAAATAAACCAACAGATGTAGATTCACTTGCAAAATGGGAAGTAAAAAATCGCAAAGCATTAGCTCTTATAAAAGCTTCAGTTAATAATGAAATGTACATACATATTGAAAATTCGTTAGATGCATGGAATAATTTACGTACATTCAAAGATCTCTTTGATACACAACCTGAATCAAAGAAGGTTGATCTTCAATTAAAATTTCTTCAAAAAAAATTAACTGAAGGTGGTGATGTCCTTGAGTATATTTCACGACTTAAAAATATCAAGCAAGAAATAATAAATGTTGGTTTTCAAGCTGTTGATGAAAGCTTCTTGACCACGATTCTAATTGCTGGATTTCCATAATCATATACACATTTTTTGGAAACTTTGCAAGTCATTAGAAAGTTAGAGAAGATAAAGTTTGATGAATTGAGTGACATGTTAGTTCAACATGATAAAACCTTTGGGAAGAAGAAACAGATTGGAGAAGATGTATTCTTCATTGAAGCTAGCTCAAGTAACTCCTCAGCTGATAGTTCAAGAAATAGAGGAAGAGGAAATTTTAATCAATATTAAGCAGCCCAAGGTCGTGGTCTCAGTCAAAGAAGAGGAAACAATTTCAACAGAGGCTACCTTTCAGGAAGGAGAAATTTTCAAGGAAGAGGCAACAATCAAATAGAGGATATCATCAAGGCAAAGGAAAAACTCAAAATAGATGCCAAAGCAGAGGCTGAGGACAGTATCAAGGCAGAGGCAGCGATTTCAGTCAAATTGTTTGCAGGAGATGTAACAAATGTGGCCATTATGCGGCAGATTGTAGAACTCATATTGAGAAAATTCCCAAGTTTCATCCAAACTCTACATAGTTTGCAAATGATGAAGATGATCCTGATGGTTTTGAATATGTTTTCACCAACACAGAATCCACAGCTTTCCAAGTTTCAAGCTTTCTCATAAGTGATTATGAAGATGCATGGATTATGGATACAAGCAACTCAACACATGAATTTTTGATGGGATTTCTTTTGGAATTTCAAAGAATGCCATCTAAATTAAATCTATCTTGCGGATAAAACAAAACATACTCCTTCTGGAAAAACTGTAGTTAAAGTTTTTTTTCCCAGGCATTGGAGAAAGAATGATTTAAAATGTATGGTATGTCCCAACATTTAAGAAAAAATTGTTATCTTTAGTCACAATTCGACAAGCAAGACATATGATGATTATGGAAGATGGCTTAGTTAAAATTAATTCAGTCAAAGAGAACATGAAAATGGTAATGACAGGTTATGAAGATGGAAAACTGTTAAGGATGAAAGGGACAGTTATTCCAAGAAATTCTAACTTTGCAGGAGCAGCAAATACAGACATTTCACTGATCAGATTGTGGCATGTAAGATATGGGCATATCAACTTCGAAAGTCTCTCTCAGTTACAAAAACAGGGAATGGTTAAGGGACTTCCAACATTCAAAAAGGGAAATTCAAAGTGTGAATCTTGCATTTTTGGAAAACAACATCGAGAGACTTTTCCTACAAGTTCATGGCGTGCAAACAGGAATTTGCAGTTGGTTGATAATGATATTTGTGGACCCTTAACAACTTCGCTTGGAGGATGCATATATTTCTTACTCTTTATTGATGATTTTAGCAGGATGACTTGGGTATATTTTTTGAAGCAAAAGTCATAAGCATTTGAAAAGTTCAAAACTTTTTGTCAGCTTATTGAAAATGAAGTAAGGGAGAAGATTGACACTCTTAGAACTGAAAATGGAGGAGAATTCACTTCAAATGAATTCAAAATGTATTGCATGGATAATGGCATAAAAAGACATCTTACCAATGTCTACACTCCATAGCAAAATGGAGTAGTAGAAAGAATGAATCATACCTTGTTAGGAATGACATGATCTATGTTAACTTTCAAAAAGCTAAGTCCTTTATATTGGGCCGAAGCAATTCATACTACTATCTACTTGAGGAACAAATCTCCCACTGCTTCTTTAGATGCAATCACACCTTATGAAGCATGGTTTGGCTTCAAACCTCAGGTAAAACATCTCAGCGTTTTTGGATCAATATGTTATGCCTTAGTTTCGAAGGAAAAACGAACTAATATTGATGCACGAAGCTTGAAGTGCACAATGATCGGGTATTCTGATGAGAAGAAAGGGTACCAAATTTTTTCGAATGGGAAGTTTATTGTAAGCAGAGATGTGATTTTTGATGAAAATGAGAGTAAGAGTGATGAAGAAGTTGAAAGTATTCTTCAAAAGTTAGAAACAAAAAGTGATAAAAGAAAAGGAAAGCTACAAAGTCAACCAAACTCACAAAGTTGGTATGAACTTGAGTTTCCTTCATATGAAAATGATTCATCCAGTCTATCTTCTTCACCAGTGCCATCTGGGTCTTCTAGCAGTTCATCCAACTCTCCTAGCAGCAACAGTTATTCTGACAATGACTCTCTGCCCCCGAAACCTGCGGTTGATCAAAAAACACCAGTTTATATCAACCCTCTTTACAACGATGGTGATTTTTCATAATCTCAAACCAGTGAACATCAATTACCAAAATGGGTAGTTCAAATTTTGAAAGATATAAGGCCTAATGAAAAGAATAAAACAGGAATAAGGGGATCACAAAGAAACGAAGGAGCCTTGATAGCAAATAATTTTACTGAACCTTCTACATACCGAGAGGCAGTAAAACATAAAGAATGGCAATAGGCTATGGTTAATGAATATCAGGTAGTTCAAGACAATAACACTTGGAAACTCATTTATTGTCCTCAGAACGTTAAACCCATCGGATCCAAATGGGTTTACCGAATTAAGTACAAGCAAAATGGTGAAATTGACAAGTATAAAGCAAGACTTGTTGCGAAAGGTTTTACGCGGCAGGAAGGGATAGATTATGAAGAAAAATTTTCTCCTACTGTTAAATGGAACACCATTTGACTCACACTTACCTTAGCAACTCAACAAGGATGGAAAGTTCATCAAATGGATGTAAAAAGTGCTTTTCTCAACGGAGATTTACAAGAAGAAGTGTACATGACACAACCACCAGGTTTTGAAATTGAAGGACAGGAACATAAAGTCTGCAAATTGATAAAGGCTTTATATGGTTTAAAACAAGCTCCCCGAGCTTAGTATGCTAAAATGGATGAATACCTTTAGACAGTTGGTTTTCAACGAAGTGAATCTGATGATACCTTGTATGTACGCCAATAAGGTAAAAACATGGTGATTTTGGTTATGTATGTAGATGATTTGATTATCACTAGAAACAATGATGATCACATTGCACAGGTGAAAAAGGAGTTACATGCAGGTTTTAAGATGATAGATTTGGGACTACTTCACTACTATCTTGGAGTTGAAATATTCCAAAGTCCACATCATATCTTCATTTCCCAGAGTAAGTATGCAATAGAAATTCTTTAGTGATTTGGAATGCAAGATTGCAAACCTGTTCTTACCCCTATGGAACAAAACTTGAAACTTTCAAAATTTGAAGGGGGGGGATGGTGGATAGCACTAATTATCGACAGTTGATTGGTAGCGTGATTTATTTGACAACTACTCGACCATATCTTTCTTATGTTGTCAGTATTCTTTCCCGCTTTATGTAGGAACCACGAGACAGTCACTGGAATGTAGCCAAAAGAGTTCTTCATTATATCCAAGGAACAAAAGATTTTGGTCTTCTTTACAAAAAGACTAAAATTTTTATACTTGGTGAATTTTCAGATGCCAACTTTGTTGGTAGTATTGATGATAGGGCATCAACCTCAGGTTATTTAATGAACATGGGGTCAGCTGAAGTTCTCTATAGTTGCAAGAAGAAAGATACAATGGCCACTTCTTCAGCAGAAGAAAAGTACATTTCAGCATGGGAAACAACATGTGAGATTGTTTGGTTATGTAGAGTTTTATAGGACTTGGGTATTCCTCCAGCAGAAGCTACCTTGTTATTCATCGACAATCATTCAGCAATAAATCTTGTCAAAAATCCAGTTTTTGATTCAAAGACAAAGCATGTGGACACCAAGTATCATCATATCAGATCACTCATTGCAAAGGATGTCATCAAGCCGGTTTATTGTCCTTCAGAAGATCAGACCTCCGATATCTTCACCAAACCTCTTGGCAGAATAAAATTCACTAAGTTTAGAGATGAACTTGGTATACGTTGTAATGAATCTTTGGATCATAGAGGGGAATGTTAGATGATCTAAATATAATAATGTAAAGTTAGGATAAAAATATTTATTAAATTATAATATTTAATAAATATTAGAGACACTTGGAAATAGAACATTGTTAGCAAAGATAGGACTCTAGAATTGAGTCGTATATTACACTCAATAGGAATAAAGTTAGTAGATTGGATAGAAGATCATTTATTGTAAATGGACAGTTGTTGTTTTTTCAAGTGATCCAAAACTAAATTAAGTTAGGACATATAGCTTATAAATAGGTTAGTCTCCTAATTGCAAATTTAGTAGAAGTTTACGTTTGTAAACTCCTACAACTTTTTATGTAATTTCTTTTCCAATATCAATAAAATTATGTGTCTGAGGACATTTTTGCCATTAATTTTCAAACATAAATTATTGTTAATATACTATCATATTTTCAAACATAAATTACTATTAATATACTATCATTTATATTAGTTTATAAGAATAATATTTTTTTTTTCTAAATTAGTTTAATCTATTAAGAAAAGAAAAATATTTTACATCTTGGCCTTAGCCCTGTCTTTTCCTATGAGAGAAGCATATTCAGCAAAAACCGCATAAAACAGACTGCCCATTATGGGAAACCAGTCCAAACCAAACAGAGTTCTACTATACTGCCTGCGAAGGGGCGACGATAATGTTTTCCACTTTAAAGTTCCAAGTTGATAAACTGTAAAACTGAGACTGCTGAAATTTAAAACAGGAAAGACAAAAACAATCCCATCCCAGTGGGAATCCTGAAACAAAAGACAAAAACTAATGAAATGACTAAGCATCATGCTGAGGAGAGGTTTCCTCTAGGATAAAGCACATGTAAGCCTCCATATCATCTTCTTCATTTTTCTTGTCTGCACCTGGGTCGTCACTTTGCTTGGAGCGCTCAACGTCAGCCTTCTCCTCGCCCTCAAGTGCTTTTCCTTTATCCTTGGGCGCCTATTGCTGCAGCTTGTCCATTTCCTGAGCTAGAACTGAAGAAGCTCTTGTCTGAAGCTCCTTGGGAACAGCTTGTTGCGGTTCTTCCGTGAAGACAACCGAAATCGAGGCAATGATACGGGGTCTGTTCATAGAACAATTAAACAAAAATTGGGTTGTTTGGGGAGTGTTGGAGGACAGATTGACAGGGGGGTGCTGAGCAGGGTAGACATGGTGAGATCTACCTCACCCACTGCGTGTATCTGGATATCTACCAGAAAAATAATCCGAAGAGGGCGAAGAGGAATCCGAGTTGGAGGTGGAAGGTGTGCGATGGGAGCGGCCCCTAGAACTTCCTCTTAGACATCTCATGCGATGTCTCAGGCGTGACATGGTGGAGGGTGAAGACGAAGGCGACAAGGGAGGCAGAATGTCAGAGTTGGACAGGGAGAGGAGAAAATCCAAAGTGAGAACAGATCTATTGCAGAGGCCTATGCGAGAGATGTGGAACCCATCCCCAAGATCAATACAACAACTAAGATGGCCGTGTTTTCCAGTGGCAGTGCGAACACAGGATTGCACTGCCAAGGCCTAGCAAATTCTCCGTAACATTGGTGGAGGAATGTTTGTGCCTCGACTACCAGCATCCATCTTTAATATCTAAGTGTCTCTATCTCGAGGCTCTCCCTTCTTTAAAACCTCATTAAAGTTCGCATTTGAAATGTTCAAAGAATTCTTTACGGAGCATCGAGCGAGCGTATTGGAATGATCTAGACTTCGGCTGGGCATTAATGCTATATGGTTAAGTGCGCTGGCTTGAATTCCTGTATGTTGAATGAGATGGCTTATACTAATGGAGGGATCTTGGGTGGCCAAGTGGCTCCCCCACTTTCTATACCCAAGTCCCATCATCCCCTTTTCATAAATTTGCACCTGCATCCAGGAAGTTTATAAGAATAATATTAATACTTAATGCTTATGTATATTTGAAACTTGAAATAAAATATATTATTTAAAAAAAAAAAATAGAGGGATCAGTATGCTGAAATACAAACATTTTTTTTAAAGTGAAAGAGATTTCATCCATCTCGACTCTTGGTAGTTCTAAGTTAAGTTGAATCTGGACTAGTGGTAAGTAGATATTTATATTAGGTTGTAAAAATAAATACAAAATGTTCACCAATAGTTACTTAGTTCTAATATAATTTGAAAAAAATATTAAGAATATAAATTCTATCAATATTCTTCGATTGTAGCTTTGATATTACTACTAAATTAAGAAAGTATTTAACTAGATAGAAAATCCCCCTAAATGGTATAAGATGCCCAATTTTCTAATCTAGTAAACTCCAAGTTAGGTACCTTCTTTTCTTCCATCTACATATTAGAAATGCTTAACAAAATGTCCATAAGCACTTTTGAAAAGAATTGAGAAACTGAAAAGTAAAATGGAGCAGAGAGTTGCTCATCTTAATATTACGAAGTAGTTAAATAGGTAGTGTAACTCGACTAAATTGGAGTAACTAGAAATTGAACTGGACACTTGGACTGCAGGTTTCGACACCTCCCAGGTGGTTGGGATTACAGTCTTTAACAACTTTTCCAATAATAGTTTTTAGCTGTTTATTTATTATCCTTGTATGGTATTCCCTGTATCTGATTTCATCTAACTAATTTTTCCTAGCCTTCAATAGCAAAAATACCAAAAATAAATCTTCGCCCAATTTGAACATTTTTTGGATTGCTTATTTGGCTTCGAGTGTTAATTGAAGTGTGTTTCCAAAATGTTGTGGCATACCACTTTGCGTTTAGTTGAGTACATGAACAAACTAACTACCTTATTTCACAAAGATCTCTGTCTTTAGGGTTGAGTATACAGAGGTATAATTTTAAGAAATCTAGACAGGTTGTAATCAATATACCGAAAGTTTCAACGATGCCAAGAGTCACAAGGGAGGAAAAAACTTGACCCCAATGTCGAAGAGAGGAGTGGGTACTAGAGATAAGATAAACCACTTGATTAGTTGGAGATAGATGACAGGTATACAAGATAGGTCAACCTTTCAATCTATCACAGAATCTTCATTCATGAAGCAGAGGTGATCCAAAATAGAACTATAGAATAGCTTAGGCATTAGTTCTTTACAATACGTCAATGAAAATATTACCCAATATGAAGCCAAATACAAGGCTCTTGCAAAAATGATGAAGCGTTTCATCAGTTAAATAGTTAAAAATCACGCAAACGAAATCCATGGATAATAAATAAGATACCACCTTGAGGATCAAGGAGGATAAAGATTTCTATTGCGATATATTTTCGAGCATGTTCTCTGCTTCGTATATGTTGTCAAGTGTATGGATCATCAATCCACCACTTCCGCTTACATCTTTTAACCATCATAATAGGGGTATTTTACACTGACCATGAGAGATATGTTATGTATTAAAAGGAAATAAAAATCAAACATTAAGTACGAATAGAAATAGAAGCAGTCACATGGATAAGAACAATAAGAATTACTCTGGCAAAACTTCAATTTTGGTGAAAAATTCAGCTTAATAGAATTCTATTCTATTTAGCTAAAATGCTGACTAATCCTGTCAGGAGCTTTTCTCAACCCTGTCTTATACATTGATTGGAGAAACCCTGCTCAACACTTGGGCCCTCACACTGGCCAAGAGAACTTGCTCGACCCTTGGCACCTTGGTGCGTACATTGATTGGAGAAACCCTGCTCAACACTTGGGCCCTCACACTGGCCAAGAGAACTTGCTCGACCCTTGGCACCTTGGTGCTTGACACACTTACAATGGAAGCAGATATGCATATTTATAAGCGTCATTCCAACCAGATACAACTCACATAAAACCATAGTTCATAAAAGCATGTGCCTAAAATCATTAGTTGTAAATTATGATTATCTGAGTGAAAGTAAATCCTAACAATCCCTTAAAACATAGATTTAACTCCCCCCTAAAAATCTGAGAACTCAATAATTCCACTTGCCTAATTATATCATCTCCATTATAAGTAATATATTTATTGTTTCAAATACTCTTGCCTTTCCTTTCTCTATCCATCCTATATATTTAAGTTGATATCCTTATTAAAAAAAATCCATCTCTTGGATTACATCGATCACCAGCCGTTGCAACCATTCTTTCTCTAGGATTTATCTTCAAGTACATGGTTCATCAATTTAATTAATTGACGTACATGGATTTTCATACCTCGGAGCTTCATCTATCAAACCCTTCCATAGGCATCTCGATGATCTCCATCCAGCCACGTCTTAATGAAGAATGTCAACCACGACAGGTTTCAGAACTACATGAATTATCATGTGCCTTCCATGAAGAATGTCAACCCCGACAGGTTTCAGAACTACATGAATTATCATGTGCCTTCCATGGTTGCACACCTCCAACAGGGCTAATGGCATCCACATAATAATGTGAAAAATATTGTGTGACTATTGATTTAAATTTGAGAAACATTTGTCGAAGAATATAGTGCCACACATCCGAAGTGGTAAATTGCACAATGGAACTGGATGTACAATCCACTTTGACACCTTCACCTTTTCACAGTGAGTGCATCTTCAACTTTTTATAGTCCGTTTTGCAATGGATATTTTATCCAAATCCGTTGCATTTCACATACTTACAGGAAATTACGGTCTTCGAGCCACTGGTTTACAAGTGTGACTTTGTCATTCCAATCCTTCCATTCATTGGTGACAACATATGCAACTCGATTTTACGTATCTTTGTCCAAGCTAGTTCTATATCGAGTGCCTTATTACCTTCAATCAATTCAGTCACTTACCACTGATTTTCACGCACAGTATTGGCATCAACGTCGTCCAGACAAACAACCTCCTCTAGTTCATGAATTGTTCGAGATATCTTATCTTACCATCGCAGGATCTCCTTTTCCTTCCAGTGAGGCAATACTACACTTTCAGAACGAACTGCGTCGACTTGAATACAAAATCTCTCTAGTAGTTTCCAGGCCTGCTACCATTATAAGTACCGAGGCTTGTACTACACAATGAACTTGGAGCCTACCTTCGACCACATCTTCTTGCCATATTTTTAAAAATCGGAACCGGTGATCTGACTGGTCCACATAATAAACCAGGTCTCAAATCGGAACCCTTCAAATTGAGACTGGTTAGGGATCTCAATAAACAGGTTTAAAAAAAAGCACATGAAATAATTAATTTTTAATCAAAAAAATTATTTAAATATTTAAAACCATGATTCCAAACCTATAAAGACAAAATATGCAAATTTTTCTCATATATATACCATGTAAAAGTGAAATGTAAATTTTTCTCATATATATACCATGTAAAAGTGAAAATATCAAAATGGCACCAAGTGCAATACATATCAGCGACAAAATCTATAATCAATGAGGCACTAAATGACCTCTAGAGTCCAAAAACAAAGCCTACAATCTATGGGGCCACTCGCCTACTACAAGTCTACATATATGATATTAGTATTCGACATTATCACTTGAAACTTTGAAAATTGAAACTTCACATCATGATCAAACTTAGTTGGTTGAGTCTCGACTCCAAAACTTTGCGACTACTTTAGTCACAAACTTCTCTATTGTTCAATGAGTTGAGTCTCAAACTTCTAAATCTATTCTACCCTAATATTCCATATTACTTCATTTGTTGCTCCACATGGCTTTACATGGCCTCCTATCCCAACAAGTGTCGCCCTCTTTCAATGTATTTTTGTAAATATTTACAGATCATTTTTTCATCAATCATATCACAATGAGTCCTAGTAGTAGACTTAATTTTGGAAGTTTGGGGGCTACTACGTCTTAGCTCAAACTCTCTGTTCTTCCACCACTCCAGTAGAAATTCAACACTCTCCAAGCTCCCAATGAGACTCACAAAAACTCCAAATGATATGTGTGAGGCATATGAGGGGGGTGAGCTCCTTTCAAAGACTTGGAGAGGGTCTTTTTGGAGGGAAGTAACCCTTTATTTCCCTCAAAAACACCCAAGAAGCATCCAAAAAGAGTATGTATGGGTCTATCACCATCCGTCATGACCTTGGCAATCAACTGACCAGTTTGACCATAAACTAGTCGATTTGAACAATTTTTGTGATTTTTTTGGAGTATTCAACCCTTAAATTGGGTATTATGCCTTATTTGACCCGTTTCCTAATGAACTGACCGGTTTGAATGGTTTTCAGTTCATGTTGGATGTTTTTTAAAACTATGCTTCTTGCGTGACATTGTTTCATGTGGTCTTATAAACATAAATGTTGTGGCATCATTATCACAAATTAACTCTACATTCATTGATCGTGAATAGATCCGATCAATGTTAATCTCTTCCTAAAATCTTGATCTCTTTCTGAATAAAATCTAGAAATGAACATTCATTTTTCTACAAGTAATTGGTTTCTCTATTATTCCTCCAGCTCAGTCTTTTTCTTACACCACTGAAACCATCACTTTTCAAACTGCACTAGATCTAATAACATCTATGTTTATCCAACATCTTCACATGCAGATCTAACAAAATTTATGTTGATCCAATATCTTCACATGCAGATTTGTATGTCCACAATCAAACTTCACCCAACAACAATAAAACTACAAACACAACATAACGATTACAACTTCTCTGATACCTCTGTTATGTATTAAAAGGCAAGGTAAATCAAACATTAACCACAAATAGAATAAAATCAATCACACACATAAGAACATAAATAATTATCCTCGGAAATCCCCAAATCTAGGGAAAAGCACAGCTTAATAGATTTCTCTTATATTTATCCAAAACCTTGATCAAGCCTACCAGGGAGCCTTCCTCAATCCTTGGTCCCATACCCTTATAGGGAGACCCTACTCAACCCTTGGCCCCTCACACTGGTTGGAGAGACCTTGCTCAACCCTTAGCACCTTTAAGCTTGACACACTTACAATGGAGAGAAATAAGCCTATTTATAGGCTTCATACCAATCAGATACAACTCACATAAAACCATGGGTCAGAAAACGATGTGCTCGAAACCATTAGTTGTAGAATTTCATGCTTGAGTCAAGGTTAATCCTAACAAGATATGTATCAAAAGTATATATATATTTTTAATTTTAGTTAAAATAGAATGTTATCAAATAAATTTCAAATAAAATATTTTGATTGTGAAATGAGTTATAGTTTTTGGGCACGTGTTATTGATAAGACATGGTACTAGCCCGTGATATTGTGACAAGTTGGTAATATCCATGGTAAAGTAAGGTTGAATATCCATTTTTAAGAATCTTGTTATATTGCAATTGTGTTGTAAGGATTAAGTTTTAATGTGCTTATTAATTACATTTAAATATAGTTACAAAATCATTATTAGTCTCTACACATAGTTTAGCATTAACCAATGCAATTTATAATGTTTAACTTTGAAAAATATATATTTATTTTTTAACATTAAAAAATAATAATATTTCAAACATTTGATTGGACTATAACTTAAAGTCTTATTGCAACCTTTGCATAATTAAATGCCTTATGGATAATTGCATCACATATTTTATTCTATAATTTATGATTATGGTTCTAGTATTCATGGATAAAAATATCTCATCTGCCCACCATAATCTAAGAAATTCTTTGCATAAAAAATAGAAAGAAATAACATATAAATAAATTTATTTATCAATAGTCACCTCCCATCACTCTTTTGTTCATTTTTTCCTCGGCACTTCTATACGAATAAAACTGTAAATGTGTAGACTTAATAGTGGTTACAAGTCACTAGAATTTATGCAAGTACTTGTACCTCAACAATTAATTTATTTATCCACTTCACATCTCAATTTATTAGCTCCTTCCAGACACTACAACATATATAATTTTATTTTTGTGTTATATATATATATATATATATATATATATATATATATATATATATATATATATATATATATATATATATATATATATTAAAATTTAATATTAAAATTTAGCAATGTTGATATACTTACTTACATTACACCTACACATCTCTTCTTATATTGAGCTGTACCGAACATGTCAACACAATTAAAAATTCTCAAATTATAGTGAATTTGGTTTACTATAATAGATCTCTTATTTTCTTACCTTGAATAAGTGAGTTTTATTGTTTTTTAATTCTAAAAAATTAAATTCTTTACCATGATCATTTTTACTTTGTTCAAATGTTTATGTTCTTTTAATAAACATTGGTTGAAAGCTTTGTTGATATTTTGGAGGAGAGGTACATGGCGCCTTGTTACTAAAGTTTCTCCTCTACCTCATGGCATTATTTTCCTCTAATAAAGGGAGTAGAATTGAGGGTTAATTGAAAGAGCAAGAAAAATGACCTAAAGTGGTAAATATTAGATGCAGTCCTCTAAAGGTTAAAACTAAACTAAAATACATACAGGTAAGGAACCATCCATAACTTATAGATAACCCACTTCAATGTTAGGGTCAACATTAGGAATAGATAAAGGATAGAGAAAAGTACTAAGCTACCCTTAATATAAGGATCTAGACTAAACCAAACAAGCTTCTCACTGAAAAATACTCAAAAATAAAATCAACCACAATAAGTGAGGACGCCAATATTACTAAAGCGGAAAGAAAAGTAAAATGAGGATCACCTTCCCAATAATGCATTTTCAAGGTTGGTATTTGGTTAAGGAGAGTGATTGAAAAGGGTAATCAAGGCTCTTGTCCATTTCTATAAAGCTTTGTGAGTGTTGGTGACGAATTAAAGACCCAAACCCAATATTGACACATAGTGGTTCATAGTGAGATTGAGAATCACTGCCTAAAAAACCTTAGCCTAGAACCCAAAAAAGCAAGAGAGTGGAGACTATTACCAAAACACTTAACAAAATTCAAGGTTCATAGTGAGATTGAGAATCACTACCTAAAAAACCTTAGCCTAGAACCCAAAAAAAGAAAGAGAGCGGAGACTATTACCAAAACACTTAACAAAATTCAAATGAGAATCTTGACATAACCAAACTAAATAAAATAAAAGAGAAATTTAGCTTAGTAGAATTTTATGAATATCTTGTAGTTTTGATATTGTTGAACATAAAGAAAAGATTTACTTATTCTAAAGATAGCCCGTCCCAATTCCATTCGTCACGAAAACCCTCAATCTTGCTACGCAATCTTACTCGACAATATATGATGAACTATCGACTTACTATACAAGTGTAGACACATCCATAAAATTTAGAGAATTTGAAGATATTGATAAAAAAAATTTCTTTCGAGTACCAAATTCTAAGAAAATCCCTTGGTATCGCCATGAATACTCTACTAATAAATCATTTGCCTTGAATGAACTGATTAAGCCCATAACGTTATTGTAATATGAGTTGATTAATCTAAAAATGAAACGTTATTGTGATATGGAAACCTCGTAACACCCCCCAAAAAAAAAAAAAGAAGAAGAAGAAGACGACCCACCAACCAACCTCCTAACACAAAAACTGATTTCAATGTAGTATTACCTCCTCTGAATTATACATACACACTAATAACAGTGCCTCATTGTGAAATTTGAAACAAGCTTGATAATCACCACCCATGGAGTATTTCCAAATTTCTAATATATAAATTCAACTCTTTTTTTTTCAGTTTTTCAATATATTTTTGTCTAGCGTGGCCCTAAGACAAAAGAAAAAATATATAGTATAGCGTGAAACAACCCATTACTCAATATCTAAATCATTCCTTAAATAATTAATTTTATAAAAGAAAATTAAAGTTGAATAAAATAGCTTTACTTAAGTTAAAATACCTTCACTAGATTTTTGAAGAATTATCTATAATTGTAATTATTAATTAGAGTAATTATGATTATTAATTGAAAATTTGGTAACTGAGTTAAAGGTCGATTATTATTCCCATTTGAATTATAATGACCAAACATTTATTAAGAAATTTAATTAATAAATATTCATGTATTAACTTTCTAAATATTAATAATTTTAATAAGAAAATTATACTTCCATAGCAGTAAAAAAATATATATGTTAAAATAAAATAACGATCCATTTCATTTTTATATTTGAAATATAATTTAGATTAGAATTGTATTAAATATTATATAAAGGGTGAATCATATATACATGTTAGATTAGTTCTCTATGATAAGCTAATATAAGGAGAAATTTATAGCATTCAAATATGTTGTTTTCCTTATCATTTCATTTTAAATTCAATTGATTGTTTTTAATTTTAATTTTTAAATAGAAATGAGTATGTAGATTATATTGAAAATTTACATGTGGATGGGACAAGTATAACTCGAGTTTTTGTCTCAAAATTTTAAAAGATAAAAACCAACCTCTTCTCATTGAGCATAAGGAAGAAAAAGTCTAAAAGTAAATCCTGGATTGTTTATTCCTACTACTTCATGAGGGTAGGAGTAATTTAACAAATTACTAGCACAAGGAAATTCAAAGACAAAATATATATATATATATATATTTTTAGGAGATGGCCCACCGCTTGATCCGTGAGAGCTAAGATGGGTCTCAGGAGTTTTTTATACTATGACCTTTCTTTCTTCTTACTGGTGGGGAGGAAAGTTGATTTTGAAACACTTATTAATAGGATGGGAAGAAGAGGAGTACTTTTTTCGTCCACCTTATCAGTTTCTTCATCTTAAATTGTCAAAAAAAAAACCTGTGTAGAAAAAGTTTCTGGAAGAGTTTTCTTTGGAGAGTCTCCATTTCAGTCTTTTTTGTACTTGGAATTAGAAGAGGATTTTGAAACATCATTATCTGGCTGATCCGTTTGGTCTTCAAGACTTCCACCTTTTTTATCTGGAACATTCAAGATTTCAAAACTATTTTTAAAAACTAGCCAATGCTTAGATTTATTCCTACATGTCTACTGCTTTTTATTTTCAAGCTTCCCATATTTCCTTCTAACTAGAATTAATCCTGGATTATTTTCTTTCTGCTCTTATTTAGGAGGCAATGGGTTTGGAGAGATTATAGAAGTTAAAGCTTTTGGAAAAAAATTCACAAAAGTGTGCAAACTCATGACAGAGATGACGCATGAAACGTACATGTTGGTAATGTAAAGCCTTGAGATAGATCAATAATTCAGATTTAACTGAAATGCTCTAGAGAGGGCTTTTGAGAAGTTAATTTCACCACAAATTCTTGTAGTTGAATTTACATAATGGGATTAAATTCTAGAGACTAATGAGTTAGAAACATATCTATGATACCCATGAAATAAGAACCTTATCTTCTTCGTTTTCAAAAAGAAATGTGTAATATCAATTGAGTAAATGCTTTTGGGTTCATGATTTTCCTAGTCATCAATAACCCATTCTTCAAAAGCTTCATAACTTGGCCACGCGTTAATAAACTTCCTCAATAAGCCTTTTCCCCTCAAGATTACCACATTCTATTTTGGTGAGGAGGAAAACCTCAAGTCTAAAGAAGAGTTTGATTCTGCCTTCTTCACAAATTTTCTTTGGGCAATCATTGTGCATCCACTGAATCACACAAAAACCACAACACATTTTAAATCCCTTAAAGACTATCCATGATCAATGATCCAGAGTTGTTCAGAGACGCTATGGAGAGCGATGAAAACTCCTCTAAAACCTCTACAAAGACCACGAGTAAGAGTCGAGCAATATCGCCAGTGAAAAACAACAAGAGACTAATCCCAGAGGCGATGCAAGCTTTATAAGACTGGGAACGTGGCTTAGAACTTCAAAAACACCTACAAATCAAGGTTGAACGACAGTTATGGAAAGCGTAGCCGTTGAGAGATGGACACAAAGCCCATCGCTTTCCTCAAAATATCTGTGCTAATAAATCATTCACTTCAATTGATTATTTTTATTACCCTTAAATATTCAATCAATATTTTTATGTAAATAAATATTAAATTTATATTTCTAAAAAATGTAATCTAATTAAATACTAAATTAAATATTTAAAAATGAAAACAGATTTATACTAAAATAATAATGTAAATATGTTATTTTAAAATGCACACATAAGTAAATGTTTTTAAAATAAATATAATAAATATATTTAAATAAAATATAAAATAAATGAAAAATATTTGAAATTTTGAAATTTAATAATTTAAATAAATATTTTATAATATATTAAAAGTTTATTGTTTTTCAAATTGCCATATAAAATGAGCATTGAGTATTTATTTAAATTATAAATTTAGATATTAATAAATTGATATTTTTCAAATAATGTGAAATTACAACTTAATATGATTAAAATCACAATTTTCCATCCAATTAAAAATTACCAACAAATATTTAATAAGATAAAGATAAAAAAACTACCGGAAATAGACCACATAACCCATTCGACATCGTCGTTATTTTCTTAGTGATCTTAATTATTTCTAAAACCTTATAACACATTTTTGAATAATGTTATAAAGAAACCCTTTGATTGGTATTGATTTTTCTACTTTTAGTTGAATTTTGTATAATCCATGCGCAAAGTCTAGCCTTTCACAAAATTCATGAAGAGGTGGTGATCTCGAAAATTTAATATCATCCTTCTTTCAAATTTTGTGACCAAAGAGAGACCACTTGTAATACTTTTAGAATGGTAGTAAAAATTCTTAGACGGTACTGGTTAGGTTGTGTCAGACCCACGAGTTTGCGGTCCTTGACTCGGGCGAGTCAGGCGCCCCACACGGGTGCACATAGGCAATACGGCAGACGGGCACGCACCATGGCAACAGGCATGCCAACAGGTGCCTCGGGTCATTTTGGGAAACACACAATGTTATGGGCATTTCGTCGCACCATAACCAAGGGCGCACAACACGATGTGCGTATGGACGTATTGGTATAGCGGCGGGCATCGAAAATTTTAGACACAATGGCTAAAAGCATCGCAACACCAATGGACAAGGCCGATGTTACAACTCGGTGGAGGGCGTTTTCCAAGAGGGGGTCGGCTCGGGTCCACTTCGGGTCACCGATGCCCTACCTCAACTAGAGTCGTGGTATAAGTAAGGTGGAACGGACAGTTTGATGGTAACCAACGAAGCAGTCATCCTTAGCTTGCTACCACAGCATTAGACTTGCAGACTTGCGAGGATGAGCTCGCTCGATGAGCGGTCAGACGAGCTGAACACATAACCTGCAGACGTGCAGGTGGGTCATGGTAATATGGGCAACAACAGTGCACAATGTGCAGCGGCAGGTCACGGTAATACGGGCAGCGGTGGAGTGCAACGTGCAGCGGTGGGTCATGGGCGGCAAGCACGACGGCAACAACGCGGTCACGTAAATACGCGTAGTGACAGTTCGGGCGAACAGGGTCAAGTGCGGACGTGCAGCATGGGTCACAACAGCAGCACGACGATGAAAAACACATTCAAGGCGCGGGTCGAGTCGGGTGACTTCCCGACAGCAAGCCCAAACGTGCATGGGTCGTGTTGTGCGGATTCTAATACTTATGTAAAAACAGGTGCCCGACCTGTATAAAAACTGCGGGACAATTTTATCATATTTCATATATAAAATTGTGTTTACAAATATGTTATGTGTACATTTCTACTTGCTGAAGATGTTTTATAATTCTGCATAAAACATATTAAATAATTGAACTTAACACTTGAGAAACATGAAAGGCGTGGTTCGAAAAATGACAAAAAAAGAAAGTAGTCGTTTAGTCGGTGCCGCACGGCCCGCCAACGAGGGAACGAAGGATGGGGCCGTGACACATGGTATCAGAGCCAACAAGAAATGTTGCAGTAATTGGGTATGTATGCAGTCTGAAGTTTCTTATAAAACTTGGTTGCATAGCTTGCGTTTTCTTGATCTAGAGCTTCTAGGAAATAATAGGGAAGCACTAGTGGACACTGGTGCCACAAATAATTTTATGTCGGCAGATGTAGCGAAGGAAGTTGGGCTGCAACTTCTTCCCATTGATGTGGAAGTGAAGGCAGTGAACTCCAAAACTAAAGTGTCGGGTTTGGAAAAAGGAGTGCCAATTCATATTGGTGATTGGCAAGGTTGTTTGGACTTCACTGTGATGGAGATGAGCGACTTTGACATGATATTGGGGTAGGAATTTTGGAAGGGCAACAAGGCAATTGTTACGCCTTCTAGCAGTAAGATATCAGTTTCGAAGGACTAACGATGGTGGACTTTACCTACTCATGAACGGCATAGGGAAGTGACTGTGCAACATGTTTATGCGCTAAGTATGAACAAAGCAATGAAGGACCCAGAGATCGAGACATTTGCAATAGTTATTCGAGGAGTTGATACTAATGGAGCATAAACGCCTATTCCTACCGAGATTTCCGATGTACTAAAGCGTTATGTAGATCTTATGCCTGATGAGCTTTCAAAAGTAATACCACCAAAACATGTAATGGACCATTCTATTGAGTTGGAGCCGGGAAAGGAACCAAAGCTCCCTATCAACTATTAGGGCCCGAATTGGAAGAGTTGAAGAGGTAGTTAAAGGACTTATCTGAAGGAGGTTTCATTCAACCTTCAAGGTTCCCTTATGGTGCGCCAGTATTATTCCAATGAAAGAAGGATACAAATGAATTGCGGATGTGTTGTGATTATCGTGTGTTGAACAAGCAAACGGTAAAGAACATACATCCTTTACTGCCAACAACGGATTGTTTCGACAAGCTTACAAAAGCACGAGTGTTTTCCAAGTTGGACTTCAGACAGGGGTATTATCAGGTGCGGATAACCGAAGGGACCTAGAATAAGACCACGATTGTGATGAGATATGGAAGCTTTGAAATGCTAGTCATGCCATTCGGGTTGTGCAACGCTCCAGCCATGTTCTGGACATTGATGAACGATGTACTTCGTCCATACCTTGACCACTTTTTGGTGGTATACTTGGATGAAATTGTAATTTTCAGTGATAACATGGAGGATCATAGGAATCATTTGGCATTGGTCTTCGAAGCACTGAAGGAACATCAACTATACTTGAGGAAGTCCAAATGTATGTTTTCCCAGACCGAGATTTCATTCATTCGCGACATTGTTGGACAAAGCCACATACGGATGTAGCCGAGCAGAGTCAAGGCCATAAAGGATTGGGTGGAACCAAAGAATGTTCATGATATGAGAGTTTTCTTGGGAATGACCAATTACCAACGAAAGTTTGTAGAAGGGTATTCCAAGATAACTACACCACTGACAAGCCCTTTGAAGAAGGGAAAATGATGGAATCGAATAGAGAAATGTTGTGAAGCTTTTGAAGAGCTGAAGAGAAGGATGGTGACAGCACAGATACTGAGGCTACCTGATTTCGAGAAACCCTTTGAGGTTCACATTGATGCTTTAGATTTTGCAATTGGAGGGGTTCTATTGCAAGATGGGCATCCAGTGGCTTATGAAAATCGAAAGTTGCAGGATAGAGAGCGCAAATATCCGGTCCATGAAAAATAAATGACTGCCATCATTCATTGTCTCCATGTCTGAAGACATTATTTGGTAGGGAAACCATTCGATGTCAATACTGACAACATTGCAGCAAGTTATTTTGCATCACAACCGAAGCTAGGAGCGAAGAAAGCTCGTTGGAAAGACTTCTTGGGAGAGTTTGACATGATTCTTGAGTATAGGCCGGGTAGACTCAATGCTGTTGCAGATGCCCTCAGTCGAAAGGCACAACTAGCATCATTAGAAGCAGAAGACCGATCTGATAGGACAAGAAGCAGGGTCAACATGTCCACGGAGATGAAGGATAGACTTCGAGCTAGTGTGGAAACAGGTACACAAGAAAATATGATATTGAAGCAGGTGAAGTGGGGAAAACACGTAAGGTTTACTTACGGGGTGGCTTCTTGTTCTTTGGGAATCGACTTTATATTCCAAAGTCATCAGGACTTAGGAGGAACCTTTTGAAGGAATGCCATGACTCAGCTTGGGCTGGCCACCCGGGGCACCGTCGGACTATGGCATTATTGGAGAGAGGATGGTTTTGGTAAAGGATGAGGCAGGAAGTGGAGGAGTATGTACATACGTTCATCATTTGTGAACAAGACAAATCAGATACTCATAGACAGGAAGGATTGTTACAGCCTTTGCCGATTCCAAAGAGACCATGGACAAGTGTCTCAATGGACTTCATTTCTCACTTACCAGTGGTGTAGGGGTATAACGAGATCATGGTTGTTGTCGATCATTTTTCCAAGTATGCCACCTTCATTCCAACGAAGATGCCATGTCGGGTAGAGAAGAAAACTGAGATTTTCTTCAAATACGTTGTGAGGTATTGGGGGATACTGATGAGTATCGTATTTGATAGAGATTCACACTTTACAGGGAAGTTTTGGAATGCCCTATTCAAGCTAGCTGGGACAGAATTGCTATAGAGTTCAAGTTACCATCCATAGACAGATGGGAAAACCGAATGCACTAGCGCATTGCTGGAAGACTACTTGATACATTATGTCATGACCGATCAATAGAATTGGCCCAAACTCCTGGATATTGCTCAATTCAACTACAATATGAAAAGGAGTTCCACAATGGGGTACACTCCATTTGATTTGGTAAATGGACATATGCTAGTTATACCGCATACAGTGTTACCTAGAGGATTTGGAAAGAGCCCTCATGCCAAGAGGTTCTTGACAGCATGGGAGGAGGCCTTGGAGATAGCATGGATGCACCTATATGATGCAGCATGAAGAATGGAGAAATGGGCAGAAAAAGGTAGAAGGGATGCACACTTTGATGTTGGAGACATGGTTTATCTGAGGATCACCGAGGATTAGTTTTAGCCACCTAAAGGGACTACTAGGTCTTTGATGAGACGATATGATGCATCATTCTGCATAAAGAAGAGAATTGGTGAAGTTTCATATGAATTGGAACTTCCGGACCATATGCATTCCATACATCCTCTCTTCCATATAAGTAAACTAAAGAAGAGCAAACTTGATGTTGACCACCCAGAACAAGCAACACCACCAAGAGGACTAGCCATGATCATTGACAAAATAGACTTGATTTTGGAGAAGATCCTTGATCTTCGAACAACAGGTGTTGGGGGCAATGCACGGAGGGAGTTTCTCATTCAATGGAGAGACCGACCGGAGGATTCTAGTTGGGAATCGTAGGATTCGCAGTGGAACTGGCGAAAGGAGATAGTAGAGTTTGATCAACAGTTGATGAGGTCTATCGGATTGTGGAGGATGACAATGAGTCAAGGTGGGGGAGTGTGTCAGACCCATGAGTTGGCATTCCTTGACTTGGGCGAGTTGGGCACCCCACACGGGCGCACATAGGAAATATGGTAGATGTGCGCGCTCCATGGCGACGGGCGAGCCCAAGGGCGCCTCGGGTCGTGTTGTGCAGCATGTGACGTTATGGGCGTTTTATCGCACCATAACCGAGGGTGTGCAACACGATGTGCAGATGGACATATTGGTATAGTGATGTAGGGGCATTAGGCACAATTAAATACTTTGTATCTAAGTAGACATAGGAGGTCTCATGTTTTTAAATTCCCATGTAAATATTAGTATTTTTGAATAAAATGGTGAGGAATTGTAAATTTTCTCTAACCACTAGAGAACATGAGGAATGTGAAGAGTCAGTTTAGTTACTTTAGGGATTTTTGTCTAAAGTTAAGAATTCCAAAATTCTTGTTGAGTCATCGAAGAAACTGAATCGATTCCTGATCAATTTGTAAAAATGTAAGAACCTGTAGAGTAGGATGGCAGTTAAGGAGGCATAGCAGTAAGGGTAGCAGACCATCGAGTATAAAATCTGGCCAACTAGAAGTGTCAGTGGATGCTTTTGAATTTGATGACATTTATATTGATGAAGGATTGTTTCCAATTCCTGTGTGAAAATGCATGTATTCTTGATTTAACTCTACATGAAGAATATTGAATTTCATGGGCAACTGTGAAGCTCTATATTGTGGGTTAATTTTGTGGCTTTGTGTGAAATAGAGCATTGTCACAGTTTTGCATTCACATCATTGAGAAGGATCGACCACTGAAGGGTCGACCCTATTGGAGGAAATCAATTCAGTCCACGATTTCATAGGATTTGGTTGAGATTGAATTAACTCTGTGTGATAGGCTTTGCGTTCAATAAGAAATTGAATGAGTGAAAACCTCTGAATTGTAACCTTGGTGTTAATAGTTGAATTTATTGGTTCTGTGTGAGTGATATTCAGAGATTCAATACTCAGAGTGTATGAGAAATGTGTGGCATAATTCCTGTGTTAAGGGTTTGGTATGTGGAAAGTATGCGTAGCGAAGGCTATTAACAAGTAAGTGTATATTTAACCCTGTATAAGAGACCACAGTATTGAATTTGAGTCCCATTGTTGAATTCAATTGAGTTAATGTGCAGTTTGCGGCTTATGAACAAAAGAATGGGTCATGATTATATGATTGCCATAGATTGAGTGACCTTGAATATAAGTACTCTAGTGATGAATGCCAGCATAATTATTTTATGAGGATAACTTCGTAAAATCAATGCACTTTAGCCTGTTTGAATGGATAAAGTAAGCGGTGTCTGTACCAGATGATTGGTAGCATTGGGAAGCTCTGTGACTTAAAGCGACATCAGTTGAGGTCGAATGATGTCGGGTGAATTGATGCTTGGTCGAAGCATTAAATTGCACCATGGTGGAAGAACAAATAGAGCCGCAATACCATTGAACTACCCTAGTGAAGAACAGAAGGAGCGAAACCATGATTAGGACGGAACCCTGAATGTTGAACAGTGAAACCAGAGTTCAGAAACCAGTGGGTTTTGCGCGATTGAAAAGAGGTAAGAGGAAATTGGAAAAAAAAAGGTGATTCCATTTATTGTTGGACGCGTGTCCTAGAGTGGTAATTGAAAACCACGAATGTCGCGCGATTTTGAGGTGTTAACCCACGGAGGTTGAAACAACGCGATATGAGTTATACCCGTCCGATTGCTTGTGCTGGAAGATCCACGGTGGCCACAGATGCGTGATGGCTGAAGGTTAACTGAGGTATGTATTATGTGTTGTTGTGGGCTCGATCAATTTTATGTTTGAAATATAAACCAAAGTTTAACGACAGTCCTGTGGGACCCAACAAATATTGGTGGTTATGAGTTTTTAATATAAAGTCCAAAAGATTTAATACATATTGTAAGTTATATGCGTTGGTTTTAATTGATCAATGTCAAGCTTGGCAAGTTTTAAAGGGAGAAGGTGCATATGTATGTTTGATGAATGGTGTGGTCCTTGTATGAATGAATGGATATGTTGCGGACCTTCATGTAATGGTTTTTAATAACAATGTTAATGGTTGTGAAGCGTGGATGTTCAGAGGGTAATATTATATTCCCCTTTCTCAATTAGAATCAGGTATATGAATATATTAGCCCGTGAGAAGGTTTGTTTGGGGGTTTATTCGACCATTGAAATATTTAACAATCGCATAAAGTGGGTCTCGACTATGGTTTTATAACTATATATGAAATGAAAAGAAGTCTTCCTTGAAGACTTAGTTTATAAGCTTCTGCCAAAGTTGTGAAATTTGTTCGGATTTAAAATTATTTGGCATAACCTTGGAATGCATTATTTTTATATACATAAGAGTGAACATTGAGGTTGAATAGGTATCCCGACATCATATAGCGGCGGGCAGCAACAATTCTAGACGTGTTGGCTAAAAGCATCGCAACACCAAGGGACAAGGCCTACGTTACAACTTAGCGGAGGGCGTTTGCCAAGAGGGGGTCGGCGTGGGTCCACCTTGGGTAACCGACGCCCCACCTCGATGAGAGTCATGGTATAAGTAAGGTGGAACAGATAGTTTGATGTCAACTAATGAAGCGGTCATCCTTAGCTCACTACCACAACATTAGACTTATGGACTTGCGAGGATGATCCCGCTCGACGGGTAGTCGGACAAGCTGAACGCATAACTTGCGGACATGCAGGTAGGTCACGGCAATACGGGCAATGGCAGAGTGTGACGTGCAGCGGCGAGTCGTGGTAATACAAGCGATAACCGCGACGGCAACAACACAGTCAGGTAAATACGCGTAGTGACAGTTCGCGCGAATAAAGTCAAGTGTGGGCATGCAGCGCGGGTAACAATAGCAGCGCGAGGATGACAAACGAGTTCAAGGTGCGGGTCAAGTTGGGTGACTCCCCGACAGCAAGCCTGAACGTGCACGGGTCATGTCATGCAAATTCTGACACTTATGTAAAAATAAGTGCTCAACCTATGTAAAAACTGCGGGACAATTTTATCATATTTCATATATAAAATTGCGTTTACAAATCTGTTATGTGTACATTTCTACTTGCTGAAGATGTTTTAAAATTCCGCATAAAACATATTAAATAAGTGAACTTAACACTTGAGAAACTTGAAAGGCGTAGTTCGGAGAATAACAAAAAAATAAAGTAGTCATTTAGCCAGTGTTGCACGACCCGCCAACAAGGGAATGAAGGATGGGGGTGTGACAAGTTGGACCATATATTGTGTGTTAATGGTTTTTTTCACTAGACGTTTTGTAAACAATTATTTTTGGTAACACATTTTTAATCTCTTTTAATTTAGTTTATTCAATTTTATGGGGGTGGAGTGTGTAATATTTGTTTTTGTTGATATAGTTAAAATAGATAGAATTTACTCATGGTATTTATTATTGTATTTGACCATGGGATTTGCTCATAGTATTTGACCTTTTTTAGGGAAAATAATAAAATAAGGTTTCTAGAGAGTTCATCAAACCTATTAAAAAGGATAAGAGCTAGGAATTTGGATCATCCCAAATTTGTCCATTTTATTGTATTTTCTTGAGAAGTTGTATAGTCAATTTGATTTGATCCATATTGAGTCGATCCATCCAAAATTCAAAAAAGTGCTTCAATATTTTAACTTAATTATTTGATGAGCAGTGTTACATGCTCTTGGCAAGTCTTCAATGGCTGCATTTTTCTTTTCAAATCCCTTGTGTGTGAAGTGTCTTCTTGAAATATTTCTATTTGAACACTATAATGTGCCAAATCTTAGGGTTGTTCTCCATTAAAATTATGAAACGAATATAAATTGCATTGGCTTCCTTCAATTATGATGCATATGAAAACCATAATTTTTCTTTTTCTTCGTGGGAATACATAAGCTATTAAATTCCATTCGCTTCATGGGAGTTCACGCTATGGAGATTTCAAGGTGTGTGTTTCCTTTACCTATGTAATAAGAACTCACATATGAATAGACATTCTGCTAACCAAAGGTCTGAATCTAGAAAGAATTTACCCCAGAGTCGCAACTCAATGTTCATTCATATGAGGATCTAGAAATACTCAAGTCGAATATTCTAGACTCAAGTCGATAGTCGCAACTCTTCCATATTCGACTATCGTCTAGAATATTTTCAAGTCGAATATTCATTTATACTCACTCTAGAATATTCGACATGAGAATAAATTGCCAGAGTCTTCCAGAATATTCGACATTCGCAGAGCCTTTACATAGTTTCGGAGGATTTTAGCTAATATTCTGATCCAGAAGTTTTCCTGGCCAGTAGTACACGAGGTACAAATATGTTTTAAAACTCCGTAACATCAAAGTTCAACTATCGCACGGAACAATCATCTCGGACCGCCCGGGCGCTGCGGACTGTAAGTCCAAAATAATTACAAAAGCTTAGCGATCAGGTAACGTGGAAACCAATGGTTTTGGAAGTCATCTGTCTCGACCTTTATCAGAGGTATACATAAATTTTAGGTATATGGGGAGGGGTTGAGCATAAAAGCTTATCTTTTATCTAAATTACGAAGATTTCTACATTTTTGAACTCATCTCAATTTATTTTTGTATATGGAAGGAGTTGAGGATGAGAGTTTCAATAGAGCATCTAATTTGATTAAGTTTGGCATAATCTCAATTCATATTCATCTTTGTATACGGAGAGGAGTTTCAAATGGGGAGGAGTTGAGGCTGAGAGTTTCAGTGGAGCATCCAATTCGATCAAGTTTAGCATAATCTCAATTCATCTAGATATACGGGAAGGATTGAAAATGAAAGCTTCATGGGCGTGCAAGTGTTTAGCATAATCTCAATTTATCCAAGCATATAGAGAAGGGTCTTGCACAATCTCAATTTATCTAAGTATATAGAAGGGTTGAGGGTGGAAGTTTTAGAGAACATGTAAATTCAATCAAGTTTCGCACAATCCCATCTTATTATTTTTTCATCCAAGCATAATCTCAATTTATGTAGGTATATAGAGAAGGGTTGAGGGTGGAAGTTTCAGAGAGCGTGCAAGTTCAATCAAATTTAGCACAATCCCATTTTATTGTTTTTTTATCCAATGCAACAAATCCAAACATAGAATTAATAAAAAAATGAAATATAATGAAAAAATGAAATATCCGCACAAAGAGCATAAACGTCCAGCCTCGAGGACATCCCAGGACTTGTGAACCAGTATTCAGTACCGTTTTCAAAATTTTGATATAAAATATGGAACGTTCTTGGTGCATACAAATATTGACACATAGACGGTTGCCGTCATGACTAACGATTAGACAGGTAAATCTCAGTGGACTGTTTAAAATTGGTACTGTAGTCCGAAGTTTAAACCTGCTTGACAGGTCAGGAGCGTAGGACAAACGCCTCAGGCCTGTCGTTGGTTTCAAAAAAATTTGAGTGTAGTTATGTACAGTGCGGATTTTTTCGAGGTGTATGAAAGTCTTATCAGAGCCTTGCATCCCCGTCTTGCGTCAATCAAGCAACGTTGTGAGTTAACGAAGTACTATTTGAGATTCGGATTAGGCAGCAGGGATTATATTTGAATGGTGGGGTATGGAAATCGAGATTCGTATGCAACGTTATGAGTTAACAAAGTACTCTTTGAGACTCGATTTGGCAGCAGGGATTAAATTTGAATGGTAGGGTATGGAATTCGAGATTCGTATGCAACATTGTGAGTTCCCGAAGTACTCATTGAGACACGGATTAGGCAGCAGGGATTAAATTTGAATGGTGAGGTATGGAAATCGAGATTCGTATGCAACGTTATGAGTTAACGAAGTACTCTTTGAGAGTCGGATTAGGCAGCACGGATTAAATTTGAATGGTAAGGTATGGAATTCGAGGGCAAAGCTTATTTTTCAGTCCATCGGCCCATTAATGCGCCGAGAGATGAAATCGCCACCGTAGGTTGATGCACTGCTTTAATCTGATGGTGGGGATTTCATCCCTCGGCGCATAATGGGCCGATGGACTGAAAAATAAGCTTTGCCGAATTCGAGATTCGTTTGCAGATATTCTGCATAAGGACAGAATATGATCGATTATCTTGATCTACGTCTTTACCATCTGCTGTAAGGAAATGATCCACCATGATTAAACTCGATTATATATATATATATATATATATATATATATATATATATATATATATATATATATATATGATTATCTTGATCTACGTCTTTACCATCTGCTGTAAGGAAATGATCCACCATGATTAAACTCGATTATATATATATATATATATATATATATATATATATATATATATATATATATAACGTAGATTCAAACTTTAGTCTACTGTTTATTCAGCCCGGTTGGCAGCGGGCGTACGCCATATCTATTATAATTAGAAATATGGGTGATGCACAGGAATTACTAGGTCTTCTTTCTTTATTAGTCCCTGCCGCGTGGGGCATGGGACTTTAGTAATCGGTTTTAGTTAGGGAGTAAGCTACTCATTCCACGGAATGCTTTTTGGGTTTTGTGTCACTGGCGAACGTGGGTACCACGATCTCTTTCTCATCTTCGTGTGAGGACGTTACCGTTTGAAGGAGCCCGTTTAGGATTCCATCTCTGTTTCCCCTTACCTACACACTCAGACAACCATGAATGCAAATATTTTCTCACGTTCCTCGAGCCGGATAAACAGGGACCTGCAAACCGGTCGACGGGAAGACACCAGCGAAGGTGCTATAATCAATCGATGCTCCCCTGTATAGCTCCTATAATTGAATACTCATGTCATCCCCTGTTACACACCAGTCGGATTAAAGGCTATCACTCGACAAAAAATCGAAGGAGTGACTCACTTGACAGAGACCGAGTTTGTGGTGTCTGTTTTTTTAAGCGAGTATCTGTTTAGTTAAATGTCATTGTTTGGTTTAAGTGGGAATTCCCAAATAAAGAAACATTGTCCTTTCTATTACAAATCTCGACAGAATGAAAGCCTTCACTGGACCACTACTGAAGAATTTATTTAGTCGACGGAAAAACCGGTTTGTTTCGTTTAGTGAATGTATTTTTTTTAACTGAATGTCTATGTATTTTTAAGTGAGAATCCCTGAATAATTTGTTTACCACAACCCATTTAATTTGTTTACTACAACCCATTTAATTTGTTTACCACAACCCAATTTATTCAGTCCATTTTATAAGGGAACACATCTCAACTATCTCGACAGCCATTGTGCCAACCCGCTGGTAAACCGTTGCGACAACTCACTAGTTAACTGTTGCAGCAATGGAATTAGGTTAGAAAAATGGTGAAGTAAGTGCAATGGGAGTCAATAATTTCCCTAGTGCAAAACCCTCAAGAAAAACGCATCTTCTCTAGGTCGGATTTAGATTGGTTTCTTGTGCAAGGAAAACACATGGACTCCTTTGATCGGATTGCAAAAAACCCTTCAATTAGAATTGGAGACTTCATTTAAGGAGAGGAAATGAACCCAAATGCTCTATGTTCTTTCACCCGGATACAAAACAAATGGCCAGGCTCAAGGCCTACTGCTTCATTGCTATATGAAATGTAAATTTTTTAGAAATCCTACTTATATATGTTGGTATTAATTGTGCTCCATTAGTTTTCATGGAATCATATGTATTGAGTTTTCAAACTTTTTTATACTGCTATGCTTGTTCATATGGCCCCGATGACAGAAGGGGACAAGATCAAATAAAGCAAAAATAATCATTTGTGAAAAGGAGGGGATGCCAATGCCATTTCATTGTAAAAATTATGGTTCAAATCCGTGAGGTTGCGGTAATACATATAACATGTATGAGCATGTAGATAGCCAAGGATGGCCTTGTCATGGCTAACAAGACACCTCGGGTCCTGCTAGGGTGTTGCATCAACGAAAGTTATCAAGGGACATTGTTTCCTATGTAGAGAGTTGTTTCTTCTTGGATGTGGCAGTTGACTCTATTTGCAAAATGCATGTTAAAAAATATATTAATGTGGATGTTGCAGCTCGAGATAGGGATTTATTTTTGTGTAGGAAATATTTTGTTAACATATATAATCGTCTAATGAAAGGAAATTATCAGTTGCATAAGAATGATGAAATGAGTGTGAACCTTTGGTATAGGAAACACCCAAATGATTTTTTCTTTTCTCAAAAGACAAATGATGGAGATGTCCCTTTTATAGTTGGAATTCAGATGAAGTGGATGTTGGAGACCATGGTGAAGCTATTGAATAATAGCCTAATAGCCATGGATTCAACATTCAACACGAATAAGTATGGGGTGAATGTATTAAGAATGACTGATCTAGTACAATAATTCGATTAATAATGATTGATGATCTGAAGTTGACTTCATATGTATTTTGAATGTGATAGTATCAATTGTACACACTCATGATATTTGATCAGCAACAAAGTGGGGTGCCAGTTGCATGGGTGCTGGCATCATGTAATACATCAAAACACGTTTCACTATGGTTGGAGTAGCTCATGCATAGGTGTCACCAAGTTTACCATAGTTGGAAAGTTAATTCTTTCATGGTTGATGTTGCATTGGCTGAAATCGGTGCTTTAAGGTAACTTCAATATTATTATTTTATAGTATAGCTTGTATTTATTACAAAAATAACATGCTTGAAATGAATTGAATGTGTTAGGAGAATCACAAGGTGCAATGTTATCTTGTGTGTTTGGCACATACGTCGAGCATGGCTAAAAAATGTGAATCGATTGGCCAGTAATCCATAAATAGCAAAAGGAATGCTTAGTAATTTGGGTTTAATTATGAATTATTATTCCAATGTTGAAATGAGCAATGCAATTAATGCTTTCTTCAACAAATTTCCTAATGAGGAAAATTTCCTAGACTATATCCACAAAAATTGGGTTGCGGGTGACAACATTTGTAAGTTCAGAAACTCTTAAGCTACATTTCTCTTTCTGGTTTGAAATATGGATGAAATATCTTCGTTAACCCAACTTTTATGCAATTAGGGATGTGGGTCAAAGATTGTTGGGATTTTCCCCATGCAAATTAGGAGACAAACAATGTTGTGGAATCATATCATTGTTACCTAAATAAAAACTTTCTATCTGATAGAAGAAATAAATGTTCTCGTAGGATGGATTGGTTGATATATGTTCTTCTAACAAATGTTGAACCCTATTATTGGTTTAAGGAAATTCTAAAAGATGAAGGATTTTTAAATAATTAGAAGAAAGAGAAACAATTGGAATCATCAATGGAAAAATAAAAAATAATTCCAGATAGTGATTGCAGCCCTCATGAGCAAATGTCTCTTGCTTTTTCGGTGAGGAGTCAATCTAAAGTTAATAAGAAATATCTTATCACTTTTCATTGTAAAAATTTCATAAATTGTGATTGCCCATGACCTATTTGTGGCAATATATGCAAGCATGCCATAAAGGTGGGCTTGTTGTGTTCTAGTTCAATGGCTTCAAACCAATTACAAAATCATCAAAGCACAATTGAGTCATACAATGACCCTCTCGAGATAAATATAGAGGCAATATCCGATCTTCCTGAAGATGCAAACACATCTGCAATGGATAGTCACAATGTTGATGTGAATGTTGAACAAATTGATATGGCCAAGGAGGAGTTATTTGGCTACTTATACCTTGTTCGAAACAATCCTCCTACTACTTTGACCAAGATTGAATAATTGATTGCTTTAGTTAAAAAATTGTTGGATGACACCAACAATATTCATATTATGGATTATGAATTCACGTGTGGATTGGGTGCTTTTGAGTTATCTTTGAAGAGGAAGAAGAGCTTCCTAAGCCCCAAAAAGAGAAGAAAAAGAAGGAAACAAAATGCAAGATTAGAAATTGACTTGAATATCCCGGCAGATGAAGACGACCCATTTCAATTTGAACAAATCAATCAGTGACGTCGCCCTCGCTCCAATAATGAATGCTTTTGTAGATTTATTGTGCACGATTTTGTTTTGAATTTGATTTTAATATTTATTCGTGTATTAGCTGTATTTGATGTATTGATGTTTTGTTGACTATGTTCATGTATGTTTGATAGGTGGTGAGGATATGTTTGGAGATTTCTCTAATTTGATTGAATTGTCATTTAAGGTGATTAAATAACTCCATGCATTTACACTCAGACTTTTAATACATTGATTTTTTTGGAAGTCATGGAAGATAGCTTTCAAGTGGTTTTTCGTACTTGCATACTTCCATATATTGGTGTTCAAACTATAATATGATATATAAATTCGAATAAAAAAAATGGAAATGTAGCAAAATTATTAAAGGAACTGCAATGAAATTGTAACTAAACATGTCAAACACAATTTTACCAGTTTTTTATAACTTCTCAATGCGACTGGTGATATATTATTATTATTGGAGAGTAATATATGTTACAACATCAAATATAATGTGTTTGTTGTCTATGAGTTGTTGCAACGGTGAGCTAGTGTGTCAGCAATGGTGAGCCAGTGGGTCAACAACGGTGAGCCAGTGTGTCAGCAACTGCGAGCCAATGTGTTAGCAGTTGTGAGCTAGTGTGTTAGAAACAATGAACCAATGTGTCAACAACATGGATCCACTGTGTCAGAAAGGGTGGGCTACTTTGTCATTCTGAACCTATGGATGAAGGGGGAAACTCATGAATATTGCTGATACAATAACCACTATGTTTTGCTTCATCAGGACGAAGAAACCCTCATGTCTCCATAATTACATTCCAGAAATAAATTTTTTTGTCATCATATATTTCTTCTTATATATCCTTGTTAGAAGCCATATCATTGGATAGTGAAATCTAAGACCTATCCAATGATTCCCATACTGTCCCATAGCAATATTATACTGACAAACCATTGTTAAGGTTGTCTTTAAGTTGATGTAGTTAAATGGTTCTTTATTTTGAGGTTACTTTCCCGAGCTATCCCACCTTTATTTACATCCTGCCTGTGCCTTAGTTTCCAATGATTGGATCTGGCATGCACAATATGCAATGGCGATCTCCTTGTTCTTGGAGATAACCCCTACTACTTCTGGAGAGTTGATGGAATTTTGATGTTCTTCTATCACCTCCACATGTTTGGGATGTTCTCCTCTAACCCAGAGAAGGTTCTTGGAGTTATGCAAAAATATTTTCACATCATCCAACCAACTGGCCTGATTTCTCAAATACGATACAAAGGCTATCAATTGGAAATCCCCTATAACATGGTTTGGATTCCATTTTGTATTATAAGGTACAAAAAAATTATGTTGGTACAGTTCACATAGCAAGTCTCTATCTGGATCAAAAATTGTCATATATGCCTCCTTGAAACCATCACTGCTTTCAAGCTTGAGAGGGATATTATAGATGATAGAATTCTTTTTAAATATCAGGAATTTTTCAGTCAAGTACACATTGTAATTGGTTGAAGGAGGCCTGCAACTAAGCACACAATCCATTATTTTTCTGAGTTCTTGCTTATCCTTCTCCAACTTGGTCACCCTCCTTTCTAACTCATTCATTTTTTTCTTATGTCTTCGTAAAAATTTGTTTTTATATTATTCGCATATCTTGTAAAAGTCACGAAGTGAGTTTTTGTGAACATTGTAAGGTATTAGATGTCCCTGATATGGGAATTTAGACAACTGTAATTTATCAATTCGTTCGTCATAATCTTTTTGCACACCAATGCCTTTGGTGAGTTTGATATCTGGTTCCTCATCCTCTATTAGTTTCATATTTGGTTGTTGGTCCTCTATGTCTACACCCATTTAGTTTGTTAGTTTGATATGTAATTCTTGTTCCTCTGTATTGACAACTGTGATTTTGGTATGGTCCTCTGTTTGCACAACAATGTCATCAGTCTATTTTTTTCCAAGGGGTATGGACAAGATCTTTATAGGTACTTACTTTTACAATGTGCTTCTTTTTCAATTCTAGTTGTTCAGTTGGTTGGTCCTCTTGATCATCCCCATACAATTCTAGTTGTGCAGTTGGTTGGTCCTCCTGATCATCCCCATACAATTCTGGTTTTGCATTTGGTTGGCCCTTCTCATTTACCATATAAAATTCTGGTGGTGCAGTTTGTTGGTACTCCTCATCATCTGCATACAAAATTTGAATTGAGACAAGGTCATATGAGCTGTACCATTCGACTAGTCCTACTATGTAATCAGAGTCAGAATCAGGAGAGGGAATCTTATCAACTTGTTATTCTTTGTCAGCAAGCTGGCCTAATCCTTCTTCCAAGAATCCTTGTTGCATGCATCCTTGGTCCATTACTCCTTCAATCAATCCATCTTGTGGATACTCTTGCTCTTGATATTGCTCTTGTTATACTATTGTCTCTTCTGGGAGTTCTTCTATAACAATGGGAAGGGTTTCAGGAAGTGGAGCATAATGACCTCTCTTTCTCCTATTATTCTTGGCTTTTGGCATTTCTGTCAGGTGTTTCCTATATCCTCTCAATCTTTTGGTCGTTGTTTTACTCCCAAATATTTGTACTTCAGCATAATCATCATCTTGGCCATCTCCTTTATGTGCAGATTTAGCCGCAGAAACCCTAGAAACCCTCCTAGTTTGAACACTAGGTCGCTCAGTTGCCATATGGAAAGGTTTTATGGGAATTTCTGCAGGTAGGAGGCCATGGGGCAGAGTTGTAAGTGTGAAGTCATGGGGCAGAGTTGCAGCTAGATGGTCATGGGGCGGAGTTGCAGCTAGGAGGCCATCGGGTGGAGTTGCAACTGAGAGGTCGTGGGGTGGAGTTGTAGATAAGAGGTCATGGGCGTGGAGTTGCAGCTTGGAGGTCATGGGTGTGGAGTTACAGCTGGGGGGTCATGGGGCGGAGTTGCAGCTAAGAGGTCATGGAGTGGAGTTGCAACTTGGAGGTCATGGGGTGGAGTTGTAGCTTCAACATGCAATGGCCTTCCAACTAGTTCGTCCCAAGTTCTCCCTTCCCTTTGCAGCACAACAACCACCAAAATTTTAAGAAGGCATTGGTGGTACAGTATTTCAAGTGGTCACTTTGATTTCTGCACACCTTGGGCCATTTTGTCTAGGGCTTTTGCAAGAAAGAAAGGCATGTTAAGCAACCTGCCATGACAGAGGTGGTATAACAAGCAAAGGTGCTCATAATAAATAACGACATACCTTCCTTGACACGTGAAAAATATTTGGAAAAGGAATACAACATCTGCATAGGGTTGTGGTAATTACTTCCTCTCATATCCTGAGCCACTCCTGATCAGTTGTTCACCTCCCTAAAGGAAATGCTTCACAACATCAGGTTGGGGTTTTCGGGGTGAAAACCAATTTTCCCCCGTCTGGGGTAACCCTAACATTTTCACAATCACTTCTTTTGTTGCGTGCACCACTGTCCCTACTACCTCTAATCTACCCTCCCTATATTGCATGGAAAAATCTATGGCTATGTCATTTTCATACCCCTGAAACCTGCGAATATAATCTATCTTGCCGACATGTTCAAATAATTGTTTAATGGGTGTAAGTGCATCTAGAAATTCTTCGGTACTTTCTCTACATACTCTTTCACCTACCATATTTAGCCAGAGTACAAAGTGGATATGATTGTGTTATTTGTTTGCAAGAGTTTGAATGTGGGACAATAGCGCAATGGAAGAGCTGGGATAATGGGTACAATTACATAACAACACATCGTTTATGGCAGTGCCAGTATGTGGACATGTGTTGACGCAACCTCTACCTCCTATTTGACACCGAAAATTCATTGTTGTCGTGATTAGGGGAGATTTTCGTTACCATTTTACACTGTCAAAGATTGCTCGGGACTTTTCCGCATAATAATTTAGGGTTTTATTATACCGACTCCTTAAATAAATTGCTTTAAATAGGAATTAGGGTCCATGCCACCCCTTCCATGTACCACTCATCCTTGGGAAATAATTTGTTAGCATTGAGGATAGTCTGATGTGGGCTAATGCAGAAAGTTTGGCTAACAAAGCCCCATTAGACACTATCCATTTTAGCATCACCCACAAAGTAGGTGAAATCTCACAAGAGGCAACTATGTGGATTGGAAGAACCAAAATGCTGCAATGGTGAAGGGAATCAAAATTTCATCCACAAAAACCATTAAACATATCAAAATATTAACCAGCTTTAGAAAGGGGTGTTGCACTTTTAGACATTGTGCGGGCTTTCAAATTAATGTATTTGACACATTGAAAAACAACTCAAGACATTAGTACTACACACTACAAACAATCATAATCTGGTATCTTAAGCATCCATGACATAAACCATATAAATGGGTACAAACGATTAATTAGCCATCTTCTATTATTATCAAGGGGTGTTGAGCACAAAATAACATCATTACTACTTTACATAGTTTGGCTAAGCAACCTAATCAAAATAACATTGCAACAATCACACTCACAAAATTAACCCCAGAGTTATAAACCCAAAATTTACACAACCAGAATTCTCTTGGATTCTATCTATTTATACATGATGGAGTGGTCCCAAGACGAACTCACTACTATGGAAAATATTTAGCATGGAAATTTACGATCAGTAGGTATGCTAAAAACTCTACTATTGACCCAATCAAAATAGGTCGAACAGATCTAATCAAACTTAATCACTTTTAATTTGACTGCCTTTAGCATTTCTCCTTTCCATGCTCTATTTCCTTCTGTGACACTTGTGTGCAATGATACTTCTCCAAAAGTACTATGCACTCATACTTGGTGTCATTTTTTGTTCTTCACTTCTGTGCACTGATAAAGTGTTGGTTATAGTTTATGGTTGTCAAGTTAACTTCATTGATTTGCAAGTTGTTCATATTATTTTCTATGTTTGCAGGCAGTTGTTGTTGTTTTCATGGATGTCAAAATGTGCTTCAGTTCAAAACACATGGCCTTGTGGCTGTAGATGTTGAAAATGGAGAAATTCACAACACTTGGATTGTTTCTTTGGATATTTATACATTTATACCCCTTAAATGAGGTTGGATCTATGGATTGCAAAACAACAAGATGTCACATTTGCATTTTGCATTTAACCATGTATGTATAAAGGGAAAATAATGATTGATATATAAGCTATCTTGGTTGGCTTGTAACCAAGGGTATCTCAAATAATTTGTCAATGAAGAGACTTCTTTAAGAATTAGATCTCATTATACTCAAATTAGAGGCTTGTATAAATTATGGGAGCATGTGCTTCTCATGGAAAATGAATGAATGAATGTTCCTAGAAGTTGGAATTGTGAAGGTATATTGAAGGCATTATAATGAATAAATAGTCACATTTTGTAGCATCTTTTGGAATCCTCTATTTGTTGATAAAACTATTTATTTTGCTGTTTATTTTTGGGTTTTGTTTAAAGTGATGTTAATTGATAAAATATCATTTTTAAAAGGAAATAGTAATTATGTGTTTTTTATATATATTAAGAATCCATCACATAATCTAATAACATAACTAAACTACAATAAAAATTAGACAACTGAATTATAATAACAATGTTTAATTAGTTGTCCAAGTGAGGTGATATAATTTCATGTAAAGTAATTAGAAGTAAAAATAATATTTAAACACTGATAAATACATGATAACATTTTTTCAAATATATTAAATATATGACATTGCTTATGTACATGTGCCAGTGAAATTGAATCACATTGGAATCTGACTTTCAGAATAAAAGCCATAATAAAAGCATCCATAACATAATCTAATGACAGAACTAAACTATAAAAAAATTACACAACTAAATTGTAATAACAACGTAATTCCATTAATAGTATTACTGAAAAATACATTTTCTACATACATGTGTTGAAATATAAAAAAAATCACCCGAAAATAGAGTTAGGCCATCTATAAAAAACACCTCATATAAATAAATAAATAAAAAATGATGGACATCAAATCGCTCCAATATATCTCAAGAAATAGGAATACCATAATATGACTCCCCCCCTAATAACTCCAATACCAATGACAACTGCAATCCATTCATTAATAGGCCATGTATATCGATGTCTATCAATGATAATTGGTGGAGAACACGCCGACTCCACATATCTAGCACATCCACGTCATTTGGATGCTGCTTCAATCAGTATCATGTCAACAACCCTTTGGACATCAGATTTGTAAATAACCTCGAAGCATTGGAACTGTGCAAAAATGGGGATTTAAATTATGTCTTTTCACCTAGTAGGTACCATTCATTTGGTTTGTGATTAATTCAGAGTTTGTGTAAGTGACAATGTCACTTGCACCATAACTCTGTGATGTTGTGAGGCCATCAATCAAAGCATGGTAGTATGCTTCGTTTTTTTTACTAATGGCACATATTTCTCTACTGTTCTGGTAAGCTTGGCTAAGGGCTTCATTATGAAGCATGAACCTTGTTTGTGCATGCCCTAGTTTTGGGTGGCACCATATTGGTATGGCCAGAACCCATTTTTCAACCATCTGCAAAACAAAAAAATAATTTAATGAAATATTGTTACAATGCTAAAATGCAGTATCGGCAACTCTGTTGTAGTAGTAGAATTTTTTTTTCTGTAGCGGCAAATTGCTATTGCAGTAGCAGTAACAGTGACTTGTGACCACTGTAAAAATGAAATAACTCACCATTACAATCGAAACAAGTCAGTGTTACCGCTACTGCAACAACGAGTTTCCGCCCTCTCTCTCTCTCTCTCTCTCTCTCTCTTTAAATTTGAAAATACAATGAAAATTTTAATTTTGAGAGGAGTAGTTACAGTGGCAACAATACACTATTATAGTTGTGGAAACTCACTGTTTCTGCTACTGCAACAGCCAGTTGCCGCACTCTCTCTATCTCTTTAGATTTCCAGTATATTTGTAAATGATAAACATAGTAAATAACTAAAACATTAAGAGATAAACTAGAGAGATTTTTAACTAGATAAAGTTTTTAACCTTTAAATTATGAGATTAACTAGAGAACTTTTTAATATAAAATAAAGAAAATTTGAAAATATAAATAAAATTTTAATTTTGAGCAGTGGCGGAAATACACTATTACAGTGGCAGAAACTAGTTGTTGTCGCTACTAAAAAAGTGAGTTTCCGCTACTGCAACAACAAATTGCCGCTCTCTCTCTATCCCTTTAAATTTGCAGTATATTTGTAAACGATAAACATAGTAAATCCCTAAAACATTAAGAGATCAACTATAGAAATTTTTAACTAGATAAAGTTTTTAACCTTTAAACTATAAGATTAACTAGAGAAATTTTTAATATAAAATAAATAAAATTTGAAAATATAATTAAAATTTTAATTTTGAGTAGTGGCAGCAATACACTATTACAATGGCGGAAAATCGATGCTGCCGTTGCTGCTACTACAACAATGAGTTTCCCCTCTCTCCCTATCTCTTTAAATTTGTGGTATATAAAAAAGAAAAAAATAGTAAACGGGAAATTTACCTTTCGTATTGCTCCTGCCAGTTCTCCTTGTCCATGTCTAGTAAATTGGTCCCTGAAATTGGAAGAAAAGGAAGCTCATTAAAAACTAGAAATAAAAAATGAAGTTCTTACAAATTTAAATTTTTTAAATTTAAAGATATCAAAGAGGTGGGACGTAGTTGTACACTGTACCCTATATACCTTGTAGAATATTATTCCACCCTCTGTAGGCAGTGTTATGCAAGTTATCTATAGAGTGGAAGAAAAACTGGAAATAGGAAATCTATAAACAAATACATCAATGCAGAAAGTCTATAAACAATTAAGGTCACTAAAATGAAAATCAGAGAATTAGATATTGCAATTTCTGCTGATATATGGAAAATTTTCTTACCTCCAATCAAAAGAGGAATGGATATTGTTTTGGCCAGTTTTCTTTGTTGAACCCTTAGTTAAACTGAGAGGGGGGGGGGGGGTGAATCAGTTTAACACATTCATGGACTTCTAAAAACCTTTTATTAAAACTTATTTACACCTTCATTTCATGTCCAGCTTAATATGTGAGAAATCTTAGAATGTGAGCAGCAAGTATTAATATAATATAACAGTAGACTTAATATGAGAGCAACAGGTATTAAGCAGATGATATAAATCATATCAACACATGAACATCATACACAGAGACACTAGATATAAGTGGAAACCCATAAAGGGAGAAAACCACATATCATTATTGTTGTGATGCAAAGGCAAGCTCCAACTCCTTCTCACCACTGTTTTTCTGTAGGCACCGACCTACAGGAGGCTCCAACCTCAATTCTGCAAGCTACAACTTGCAAGGAAGCACCAACTCCCTTCAATTTTCTGCAGGAGCCAACCTACAGGAGGCTCCAACCTCAGTCAGCTACAACTGACAGCTATCAAGTTGCAACTTGATAGGGAAGCTCCAACTTCCTAAATTTATCAAACGGAATGTTTGTTGATTTACCTCAGATATCAGCTCTGTTCTGTAGCATCTCTTTCTGCTCTTCTTTTCTTAATCTTCTTTGCCTAACTCTTCTATTCTCTACATTCTCTATATTTACTCTCTCTTACCATTTATTTTTTTATGCATATCCAGTTGATATTATTTATAGAGTTCCTCACATGACTGTTTGTATTTTACTAGGAATTTGGAGTGAACAGTCATGACTCTTTGGCTTTTGTCTTCTCATTCCTTTCATCTGCTCATTCAGAAAATATAACTGTAGGTATCAATTTAACATTACAGTGGAATATTTGTTCTCTTCCGGAGACTTGCCAATGCATCACTACAATATAAATTAAAAATTATTTACATTCAATTACAATTAGAACTCCAACTCACTCATTCAGCCTCTTGGCTAGCTATGCATTTGTCTTTTCTTTGACTGTGCTTTTGTCCCTTTCGGCTCTGTTTGTTTCCTTATTCACTGTCGCAAGGTAACGCCCATATGCCATTCATTTGTAACTTTTCTTTATATATATATATATATATATATATATATATATATATATATATATATGTAACAACTGTCTTTAAATCTGGTCAAATTCCAACACTTTACACACAGCAAGTGTCTTGTTGATGTGGTGAGTTCCGCAAGTGGAACATACATACACCACGGCCTTTGTTTTATGGCCCTGATGCAATTGCACACATCGCAATCATTTTGTATTAACAATCGCCCTCCACCTTAAGCCGAGGCCCGTGGGTCCACAGACCACACGGCACATTTCAATACAATCGCAACAACCGTTTTATATTCATATATTGCGATCAAATGTTGTAAACCCTTAGATAAGCCTTTGGTCTTATATTATGATCCAATCCACAATAAATCGAATCACAAACTCTAATATTTGAAGGGATTGGGCACCACAACGATCATTTGAATCTATTGATTGATTCTCTGATGCGATGTGATCATTCCGATTGCGATTTGTCGCAATCACAACTTTTAGTTGCATGTTTTGCTGCACAATTTTTCTCTGAGATTTTCGATTGCGATTAGATCCTTTCCGATGGTTGCGATGCGATTAATCTTAATCGCAACTTTTAGTTGCATGTAATCCGCTGCTCCACTTTAACTCCGATGTGATTGACCACTATTCACCGGAACTCAAAACATATATCAATCATGACTTATTGATCCATCGGGTCTGCATTTCAATCGGAACTTTTGTCAACATGTTCCGCTGCCCTTAGATTCTCCGTTGCGATTGGGTCAGGGTCCCACAGCATAAGACTTTTTTTGTTTTAAAGCCGAACAAAATTTTTGTATATTTGATAAAATTTACACCTTTAATTCATTCAAATGCCAGCGCCCTTTGAACATCTAAACCTTAACACATGCATATGGGCCCCAACGCTAACGGTCGTCTCCATCCGATGGTTGTTATCGCGTCGCACTGTCTCATTTGATCGGATGAATATCGCTCGACGAAGATGCGCGAACAATAATGCGCGATGGCGAGTAGTGAGAGTGGTTTTGTGAATTCGCTCGAGGACACGTGTTTCCCGTCCTATGGAATCACTCCCAATCTCTTGAATACCGCTTGCCTGTTGAAATCGGTATGATGAAAATCGGAATCCCGCCTTTATTATTCACTCCGCTCGTAAGGTTCCGCCTTCAAGGTGCCGCTCTTCTCCTTTACGCTCAGGCTCCGAATTTATTATTTATGAATTCCGCTTCAATGTTTTTCTTTTTATTATAGTTCCATTGCTAAGTTTAACGCTTCCGCCTTTATTGTATCCTCCAGCCTGGGTAATGATTCTCCGAATTTAGTGTATCTACCAGCTGGGGTAGTGATTCTCGGAATAACGGCTCTACCTTTGCCTCTGCCTGCCACTGCCTTTGCCTTTCTGCTTCTGTCTTCACTGTTGCTTGATCTCTGCCTTTGTTATACCTCTACTGTTGTTCTTTTCCTGTCTCTGCATCTACTACCTTCTTTGTCTATCTCTGTCTTTTCTCCCTCTATTTCCATCAATGAAAATATTTCCAACATGCTTAAGCTATCCAATGGCTTAGAAATATTTACCTCTGCTCTTGTTCAAGAACTTATCTAGCTCTCGAATGTTAATCTCACGCTGACACCAGATACAAACATAAACTAAAACAATATTATTAAATTTTGCCAAATAACGTGAGAAAAAATAGTTATGATAGTTTCTAGTTGCCAAATTTGCGTCTTAATTGTTTCCACTCTCGGCTCTTCTACTTAAAACATTGATAGTTTCTCGAATGTTTCTCATACAGCTATTGGAGGGTACTCACGACAAAGATAGAAAGCAGAGGACTCGACAAAATGCAGGAATGCAGTGCTCTCAACAGAATGGATGAAAATCCACTCGACGAAATGAATAAGGAGTAGCCAACATAATGAATAAGGGGCTCCAAATTCAAATTATTGAGAGGACGCATTTGGGTGGTAAAACCAGAGCCACGGTAGATAGGAATCTATTACTCCCATTTACTTGGTCGATTGAAATTTGAAATGGCAATGAGAGTCCTGGCACTTCGGCTCTAGACTAGCTGCACAAGGTAGGGCTCCATACGCGGGACTGCAAATGGGGAAGGAACGTCCAAACGGATAACTCACTACCCGCGTTAACAGATGTTAACGTCCCTTTGGGATGGAGGGGACAAGGTCACCATAATTTTTTGGCCGGCGACGAAGGTACATGAAACCCAAAGGTCATTTCATCGAATGGATATCCCACTCCTTTCATTAGTAGCATCCGTGAGTGTTTGAACTAACCCAAAAAAAATTTCTCTTATTCATAAAATATCGTTTATTCAACATATCAAATGATGTAATGATTTGATAGACCAATCACATTTTTTTTCATCTTATTTGGTTTCTTCTCACAAAGAGGCTATATGAGGCTATTTTGTTCATATTGTTTCTAGATTCAATGATTTTGATTGATTATTATTTTTGAAACCATAACTAATGCTAGCATTAGTCAATCAACATTAAATGTTTGGTTTTTTTTTTTCATTTATATATTATTTCTTTGCTGGTAGCCACATGGCACTCCAAACCACATGGTTGTGGGCATGTAATGGTATGGTGTGGTTTCTACAACTAGGGTTAGCTTTTCTTCCTCGATTACTTGTATGACCTCTTGGATCATGGATTTATGGTACCATGGTTGGCTTTCCTATGACCTGCTCCACTGAAATAGTTTTTCAGTTTTCCCATAACTACACTTTCACACCTCAACCTTCTTTTGCACTTGTCTTCTAGAATCAAACTAAATTTAGCTCGACTTCTCTATTCTTCGTCCATCCACATTGTTGCATGCAGGCTATTGATGTTTCTTATCCCGTAGGTGAAGTTAGTTTTTCACTGATTGGACATAGAGGATTTGGAATAGTAAGGATTGCTTGGGTAAATTATTTTTACAGGAAAAAATATATAAATTATTTATTTCAATTATGCTTTTGGTTATGTTTCTTCCTCCTTTTCTTTAGTGGTTTTATAACATTCAACACTCAAAAAATTTCTTAAACTAATTCCAAAGACAAATAAATCAAAAATATAAAATTTTGGAAGGGTAGAACTAGAGATACTTAACTACCTTCAATGCTGATATAGCTACAAAATATGGTTCCACGATGTGCTAACGAAAACAACCAATAACAACTATATTTCCTACAGATCATAAACTCTCCATCAAAATAGGCCAAGCCAATTCAAGCCATTTAGGAAATACACTAATATCTTGTGACATCTAGGCAATAATCTAATACTACATTTATAATCAAGGTTCAGAGACATAAAATGGATTAATAGATTTTCATGTGTTATAAATCATCAGTCGTTGTCAATTTATAAGGCCAAAATTGTGATCCTTTCTTGGGAAATCTAGTTGAATTGCTAAATATTTGTTTTCACTTTCTAGCATTCACTTGAAAAAATGGATAAATTTCAATAAACACATGAAAAGTAGTAGTTACCCGCCTTACCCTTCAACAAGCCCTACAAGAGATCTCCAAAAATGTGACTAGCGAGAAGATGTATATAGTCGATAGGTTTGTAGGACCACATGCAGATTTCCTTTTTATAAATTTGATGCCCAAAAAATGGAAGCATGCAACAGAAACAAAGTCTCCCTTCAATTCATCTTTCTCTGAAGGAGCTTTTGAAATGTCAAATCCTGTGGGTACATTGTTGATGGAGTTTATGAGATTCAGAGCACAAGCTTACATTCATCTTGATTCCACTCTATTTTTTTTCTTGACTTGATGTTTTTCTTGTAGCTCCAAGCCTCGATACAACATATGTGCCCTTTCCAAGAATAACTGGCCTCCATAATGTAGTAGAGTTCCCTCTAACCTTGTGGTACAATAGTCAGGTCAGGTATATGAATATCGACTTCATGATGCTGTTGCAGCCTCAAAGAAATATTTTATGCATCGACTAGTGATTCTTCAAGTGCTTAGTTCATCGGAATCCCCAAGTCTAGGTTTTATAATTTTAATCTTCCAGTTTCATCGTATGCAACACATTGCATCAATTCCATTCAAGTTCAGCAAGGGTTTAAGAAATAAGTTAAATAAAAAATGAACATACCTAAGGAAATTCACACCAACAACTTAAGCTTATGTATGGTCCTCAACTACAAGGACCCTTCAGTACCTTCCCATACTGTTGACCCCATAAATTATTTGAAATATCTTCAGTAAAAAAAGTATCAACCCTCATTGCCTGCTTGAATCCCAAATCAACGTTTTTTTGTCTCCAAATGTAGAATCACTAAAGTGTACCCTTGAGAGCCATTGATCAGTTTCAACTTTACACCACCCCCATTACATATTATAACCTTCATATAGTTAGACATTAAACTATCATGAAGAATTATAATAACAAACATGAAACCTAAGTGTGGGGTGCTTCTTCTAAGACCCAAGTGCAATGTGCTTATTTGAGACGCAAAATGAGGGAAAATTCCTCAGGAGAAGATATTTTTATTAGTTGATGTGATTTGTTGTTATGCTATCTTGTTCCCAATTATCTAGTATGTCAAGCTACACACGTTGATGGGAAAAATACTCATATATGGGAGAATCTATACATACTAATGGAACTTTGGTGATATATTAGGAGGGAGAAGAGCCATGTAGTTGTAGACACTCAAGAGATGCTCAATCATTTTTCCTAGAGGTTGAGAATTCTCTCAATTAGCACAATAAAATTGCAGATGTCAATAACAAAGTCAAGGATGAAGACTTTCTAGCTCATAAAAATATGGATATGATGAAAAATTCAACAAATTAAAAATGTTGCAAATACAATGTGAAGGTGAAACAGATAGACACCCCAAAATTGATACAAAATGATAGAGAGAACACACACAAGAGGAGTGAGAGTACAAATTTCCCATATTCTTCCCATTACCAGCATGACCTATTCCATTTCCATGACCTGTTCTATTTCCAATGACCAAGATGACATGTTTTGTTCCCAATTCAACCTAGATGATTGATAAGACCAACCGATGTAGATCTGTATTTTCCTTAGGGATATGCATAAATATTAGGACGCTAACAACAAAATAAGCATGATAGATAGAGATAGAAGAAACTTTCCCTCAATTAGTTCCACCAACATCAGATCTATATCGATACCCAAAAGTATGGATATTATATACATATCCTATTGAAGAATTCGATCCAGGTCGTGATCCATAAGCACCTGTAGAAATAGAAGAATATCCCGAAGCTTGCACCCACCGATAGGTAAGTGCATAGAGTTACAACGAACTAACCAACTCTTGATTGAATCTATCCATATTAACAGTGAAATACTCCAACAATTGGTCTCCAGTGATACCAACACAAACTATTTGTACTACATGCAATAACCTCACTCGATTCGAGAGTGCAAGATGCTTCTTGTCGAGACATATATACAAACATTATTTCATTTGTTAAATATTAATTATATTTTATTTTCATTTTATTTTAAATAGTTAATTTATGATCTCGTATGTGCTACGGTAGTTTCATGGAGTTTTATATAGACCCTAACATTTATGGTATGCAAATATGATGCGGGAGAATTGTAAATATTTTTACTCGATGTAAATTTTATCCTATTTCTATAAGATTAAGTCATTTTATCATATTTCTAGAAGTTTAAGTTAGTTAAGTGATCAGGTTTTTTTTTAATAAATGTCTTATTAAGCCAAATGAAACTTCTAATCATCGGGAGACTGGAAGACAGTAGTTGTTAGGATATAATAAGATCCTGTTATTATGGATCTAAAAAGGATTTCAATGTAAATTTAATTGTGGCCACAAATACTATAAAATGGTGACCTTCTATATAAGGGAGAGTGGGTGTGGAATAATAAATTTCTATTTATAATTTTGAAGGTAATCCTCTATATCTCATAAGAAACTAAATATGAGCAATGACATTATTATTATTTTTTAAATTTCTTTTGTGCAAAGGAGTCAAGGAATATTCCTAGAACAACAAACATGAAGGAGTAAACCGGAGGTTTGGTGCAAATAGCCACTCCAGTAGTGAGCATAATATATTGTTAAAGAGGTTTTCCATCAACATAATTGTAATCTTATTGCTTCATTGGCATTGATTGTAGTGGGATGACTAATTGTATTGTCATAGTTTGGAAATATGCATTCAGGTGTCGTACAATGATATATTCCACAGGAAAAGACAACATGTCATCATAAAAGGAACACTCCCTTATTGAATCTATTGATCGTCTTTGTTTTATTGCATTTGAATAGGGAAATCACTCGTATATCTCCAAGTATAGCCTATTAGAAGGTTCCATGGTATGGTATAAAATAATATAGCTCTAGTGCATAGTGCTAACTTTTTTGGTTTTTTTGTCTCTTGTATATTTCAAAGACTGTAAACAACACCAATGGAAATTTGATTTATTTTTAACTTCAACACTAAATGTTAATTTCAAGACCAAAAGACCTCATTTTTATTTTATTTTATCAAAGTCATATTTCTATGGGAGATTGTGACTAGATTGTTGACTATACCTTAATTTCCATTGGCATCAAGTGTTATCATAGTAGTAATATGCCACGTATAAAGGAAAAAATTAAATTGATTTCATTGAATTTTGAAACTGATTTATTTATTGAGAAATGGCACTTCGAATTGAAAGAGGTAGAGGTCGAGGAAGAGGTTGAATTACTGCAAATACGGAATTAAGAGATGAAGTAAGAAATATTCGATGAAGGCTAGAAGCCATAAAAGGATACCCGACATCATGATCACATAGGGGATACCAGTGAGGAAGAATAACTTCCAAAAGAAGAATATGAAGAATAGAAAATTGAAGAACCCCTAGAAATCAAATTTATAAAGTCGTTTTTCGTCGAGGTTTTAGGTTGAAGGCAAAATTTCCTACATACAATGGAAGTTTAGATCCAGAAGAATTAATAGATTGGTTAATGCTATGAATAATAATTTTGAATATGCAGAGGCTCCATAATACAAGAAAGTCAGATTTGTTGTTACGATGTTGAGAGGGCATGTTGCTTTATGGTGGGATGGAGTGGAAGAAGAAAGGGCCTTGAAAAACAAAGCCAAGATCAAGAGATGGAGTAGGATGACTACTAAACTAAAAAGTAAGTTCCTTCCTAAATATTATCAATTTTTTTTTTTTAAAAGATGCATAATCCTAAGAAAAATATGATGATTTTTAGGGATTATACAAAGGAATTTTACACAGTAAATATTAGATCAGGATACATAGAAGATACGCCTGAGAGAGTTTCCAGGCATATCAAAGGATTAAGGTTTGAAATTCACGAAGAGTTAATTTTAATGTCATTGAGATATGTTGAGGAAGAATACCAAGTTGCGTTGAAGACTGAGGAAAATTTGATGAGAAATCAAGGTCAGAAAATGAGAACAAGTTTCGTAACAAAAGAGCAACAACAAAAGGGAGAAGCGAGCAGCTCAAACCAATAGTTACAACTTGAGAAAACTAGCGATGCTAAAGCAAGGAGAACTCCTTCGAGGGGTGGAGGAAAAAGAAAATATCATGGGAGATGTTTCACTTGTGGACATTTGGGACATTATTCATCTGAATGTCCAGAAAAAGTTGGAAGACAAAAAGGGATAAAATTAGCACAAATTGAGCCAGAACCTAAACCTCTAAAGGAAGTGGAAATATGTGTCAACACATGAGGAGAAGGAGAAGATTTTTTGTTGAAACAAATGTTTAATGTAGATGAATTTGTGCAAAGAATAAGCTTATCCAGGACGACATGTAAGGCAAAATTTAAACGTTGCAAATTAATTATTGATAATGGAAGTACTGATAATTTGGTTTCTACGGATATGGTGGAGAAGTTGTAGCTGGATAGAATTCCACATTCTGCACCATACATAGTTTCGTGGCTACAAAAGGGACAAAAAATGTTGGTGAATGAACAATCCCAAGTGGAGTTCCAAATTTTCCATACAAAGAACGAATTCTCTGTGATATTGTTCAGGTGGTAGTATGACAGGAGGTTGAACTATGATGGTAGGATGAGCATTTAAAATTTTGAGAAGGATGGAAAGAATCATGTTTTACTACCCATAAAAATTAAAGGAACTAGAGAGGCAACAAATCCAAACGTATTGTTAATGTGTGAGAAACAATTGTTTACGAGGAGTGCCAAAATTAGAAAGAAGGAGCAATCCACGGAAGTAGTGGTGACCAATTTACCTTGAACAAATCAGAATTCATTTAATTTCTAAGGTGAAATGTTTCGTGAACCAGAAAATTTAAAATCATAAGTACTTTCCATGGCAGAAATAGTCATGACATAGGAGATTCAACTTAATAAAAAATAGTTCACAGTATTGGAAAACTGTGGACAACAAAATCTTGAAAATAATTCGACAAATGAAAAATGAGGAGGGAATCTTGAACAAAAAGACATTATAGAACAAAAAAACAAGCATACATGGTTTCAATTGATCCTTGTAGTTGAATGGATTTTAATTGCATGGATAATGAAAGAACATATCTGCCCAGTTAAGGAAAAACAATTGTAGGAAAGTCATGAATCATGTCAAAGTTGGAAAATTCAATTGTAATAAGTGAACCTACACTGGAATAAAAGGATGAGAGGATTTCTTAAATGGGGGAATCATCAAAAGAAGAAACCTTGGGTGTTTACTGCATTGTTACACAAAAGTAGTAGAAGGGAGACTCATAAAGCCTCATAAACAAGAGTCTATGAAAAATTTGAAGCTTGGTTGTACGATGCAGGAGCATCATAAATATTTTATTCTATATAACTTTTATCTTATTTCTAGAAGCTTAATTTAGTTAAGTCAAGATGTGTTTTTTTTAATAAATGGTTTCCTAATCCAATTGAAGCTTCTAACCATCCGGAGATTGGAAGCTAGTAGTTGTTAGGATTTATTTTCTATTTTTGAATCAAACCCTATTATTATGGATTTAAACATAATTTCATTGTAAATTTAATTATGTCCACAAATAACATAAAATGGTGACCTACGATAACAGGGAGAGCGGGTGTGGAATAATAAATTTCTTTTTCGAATTTTCATGATGATAATCCTCTGTATCTGTTAAGAAACTAGATATGAGAAATGAGATTATTATTGGTTTTTTAAATTTCTTTTATGTAGGGGAGTTGAATAATCTTCCCACAATGAACAAGAACGAGTGAACGGGTGGCTTTGTGCGAATAACCACTTCAGTAATGAGCGTAATATTTTGTTAATGAGATTTTCCATCAACACAATTGTAATCTTATTTCTTCATTGGCGTTGACTATAGTGGGACGGCTAAACATATTGCCATAGTTTGGTTACAGAAATATACATTCATGTACTGTACAGTGATATATTCTGCAGGAAAAGATTGTATGTCATCGCATAAGGAACACTCCCTTATTCAATATGTGAATTAACTTCATGTTATTGTAGTTGAATAGAAAAATGACTTGTATGACCTCCACATATAGCCTATTGGAAGGTGCCACTATAGGGTATAAAATAAAATAGCTTCAACTTATAGTGCTAAGTTGTTTGGCATTTCTGTCTCGTGTATTTTTCAAATATTGTAAACAAGACTGATGGCAATTTGATTTATTTTTAACATGAACTATGAATGTTAATCTCAAGGGTGAAATACCTCATTTATTTATTTTATTTTATCAAAATCAGATTTCTATTAGAGTTTTTGACTGAATTGTTGAGTGTAACTTAGTTCCAATTGGTATCAAAATATATTTGAATAATATGCTCAAAATTAAGATAGGATACCCCTGTGGCAAGGATTTGCTGGCGTACCTTTTTTTTGTATTTATGTCTTATTTGTATTGGAGCATTAGAGTTGGTTTTTTTAAATAGATGAGGGTATGCATTTTTTTATTTTTATTTTTACATTAAATGAGGAATTTATATAAAACTAAGAATTCTATTGATATAGATTCATTTTAACCACATATTAGTAAGTAAGAAGAGATCAAATATCTTGAAGTGCAAGGCTATTTTAGAATGCAAAACTTGAAACAAGATTTGCATTTGAGAGATTTGATCTTTACAATTGCATATATATATATATATATTATTTAAATTACATTTTTGAATACCAAAATGGATACAACACCTTGAAAATCACATTGAGCACTTCGATTGAGACTAATGGAAATTTGATTTGTTTTTAAGTTGAACTCTTAAAGTTAATGTTAAGGCTGAAAGACGTTGTTTTTTTGTTTTATTTTACCAAAATCAGATTTCTATGGGAGTTTTTGGCCCAATTATTGAGTGTACATTAATTCCCATTGGCATTGAAATATGTTTGAATAATATGCTCAAAATTAAGATAGGATGATCCGATACCAGGGACTTGCTCCCATGCAACCACCCTTTTTTGTATTTATTTCTTATTTGTGATGGAACATAAGAGTTTTTTTTTTTCAATAGATGAGGGTATGTATCTTTTTTTTTTAATTAAATGAGGAATTTATATAAAACCGAGAATGCTATTTATATAGATTCATTTTAATGACATATTAGTAATTGAGGAGAGATCAAATATCTGGAAGTGCAAGGCTATTATTTTCATTATTTACATTACATTTTTGAATACCAAAATGGATTCAACACCTTGAAAATCACATTGAACACTTCGATCTTGAAAATCACATTGAGCACTTCGTTCGTGTAGACTACACAAATAAACATTGCAATTCTAGAAAAATTTGTTACATTTCAAACAAAAATTCAATACCTAAAAAATGGTCAAAATATAAAATAGAAGATTACTTTAAAATAATATAAAATATAAAATATATATTCTTTCTTCAACTACTTTATATAATATGTATATATATATTTTTTAACTATATATAATATATACATGAATAATATGAGATATTTTATCTAATATTAATATTGAAATATTTTATTTATTACCTACATTAAATTTGTTTTTCTTAATAATATTTTTTCAATGTCAATCTACATTAAATATTTGTTTTATTGATAACATTTTTTCCAATGTTATATATTAATTTAATTTTATAAATAAAATGAATTATACATCTACCTCTCATTACTCTTATCAAAACCTAATTGTAGGTTCAATTATTACTTATCTTTACACATTGAAATATTTTATCATGGTCAACATTAAAATAATATTTTTTAAATCATATATATATATATATATATATATATATATATATATATATATATATATATATATATATATATATATATTGTGTAGAGCCTCATGATTGCTTCATTTTGAAACTTCCTTTCTCCTACTTTTCCTCCTTTTTACATCATCATCAGCTTAAATAAGCATTAAAATAAACATTTTTGATATGGTAAGGTATTAAAATGACCAATATTTCATATTCAGTAATGTTCCTTATTATTAGATCAAAGTTTGTATTAGCTACAAAATTGATGTGATTCTGCAGCTGATCCATGTTTCTCTAGCCATCTCCATGGTTCGTCGGGTTGTGAGGTACTAGTAGAGCAATGAATTGTGTGGATAGGTGGAGATTGATCCCCTCATGGATTTCCTCCTATGCATATGAGCCTAATCATGCAAGGAATCTTCCAGTTGCATAGTCAAAGGAGTGGTCAACACATCCCAAACAAGCGAGCGAGAGTTTGAGACAATCACGCTCACGATTTGCTTTGCCAAATAGAAAATCGTGAAGAAACACAATTATATTACCTATTGAAAATTTTAAGATAGTATTTGTTTAGTCTAAATAAGCATAAAAGCCTCGAAACTATTATACACAGGATTTTATAAATACAGGGAAAACAAAAACCTGAACAATGCTAAATTGTAATGCGACTGTGAAGTTTTAAACTCTTTTTTTTTATTCCATTATAATTGAAGAAATTCCTTGAGGACTTTATGGGAAGCTAATTGTTGGAGTATATCGTTGAAACCGCATGTTTGTGGATGACCCTTGCAAAAAAATAGGTTTCTACATTTCGTATCTTTCATGTAAATATTTTTATAGTTTTATTTTATCATTTGATGTCATTTCAGTTCATATTTTCATTTTGCCAAATGTTGTAGTTATTTCCAGAATTATGCTTTTTCATTTGAAGGACATGTTACACAATTTTCCTTTGTCATTTTATGTAGATTCAATTGCCTTTTAAATTGTTAAAATGAAGAAGTGATTCATAGTTTTCTTTTCCATGCAACAATAGTTTATTGTAGACTAGTTTTACAAATTCATGTGTGATTTATTTTACTGTTGCAAAGAACATTGAAATATTTATTTTCCAGTTTTGAGTGAGCTCCTTTCAAAAGCATGAGTGATTTATTTCCAGGAAATAATGATTTAGTGATTTATTTCCAGCATATGAGTGAATGCTTTTTAGTTGAAGAGTGATTTTTGTCTAGAACATAGTGACTTATTCATTTCTTTGCACAGTTCCATTTACATCACATTTCATTTTCAAAACATAAAAATATCCAAATTCCTTTTTTGTTCTATAACTTGATTTTATTTTCACACATCTGATTGTTATAATTCTTAGAGACTAGAAAATACATTAGTTAAGAATTCTTCCTATGATAGAAAAAAATTGTTTCAGTTGTTGCAGAATAGAAACTTAGATGACTTGTAGAATTTAGTTGATTTATGAAGAGTTGATATTTAGAACTTGGTTGTAATTTAATCCATTAATTTCATTAAGGACATAATAATAAAAAAATCCTTAGAAGCAATCTCTACAAATATAATCGTCACACCAAAAAACTGAATTAAAAAGGGGCTTGTAACATATATAGTGTAATTGCAATTCACAAGTTTACCAACTCCGGTCGATAATTTATGTGAGAAATTTAAGAACATTAAATTGACTAAAAAATTTGTTATCATTTTTGGGGAAGTGTAACTAGGAGCGCTTCTCCCTTTAAAAAAAAAAAAAACACACCTATAATAAAAATAGAGAAACGATGTGCATGGAAAAAGAGATTCTAGGCGTAGATTTGTAGCTAGAGGTAGAAGCTTAATCTCAACAATACCACTCACCTCATCAAGACCTCATAGTGCCACACCATCCACCTAAACTCCTATACCTTCCTTTGCAGGCAAACATAGACTTCCTGAGGTATTAAGATCTGAAATTCAACCTAGAAATTCCCCAACCTTATCAACCGAAGCAGTTGTGGAAGAATAAGATCCTACCTCCCCAAAAAAAGGAGTAATATTCCTAACTACAACTGGGGAAAAACTTTTAGCTCAAGAACTAGAAGTACCTAGTGAATAAGAGGAAGAAGAAATCTATTATAATACCCCATTGATAGAGGAACCAAAGGAATTAAAAGAAGAAAAAAAAAATCCAATTTTCGAACCGTATATTAGTTATGAGGAATCTACAATGGCTAGAGAAGGAGAAGGAGAAGTACACAATGGGAATGGTTAGCAATTAATAATTGGATGAGGTATACGAAGGTTTGGAGGTAGAGGTGGAGGTGGAGGAAGAGGAGGAGAAGATAGAGTAGAAACATATCTTCCTGGGTTTCCTATCTTTGATGAAGATACCACAACAACAATGAAAAGTATCTTGAACCATCTATCCTTCCTAACTTCTGTGGCTTAATAAATGAGGATCCTGAAACATCTATTTTTGAGTTCAAATTTCTATGTTGATCGTATGACTACTTTATTGATTCTAAAAAATTGAAATTGTTTCCAAAATCTCTTAAGAATGCAGCATTAAAATGGCTCATGGGCTTAATAGAAAACACTATTATAACATGGGAAGAAATGAAAAATACATTCTTATAAAAATATAAGGATTATTGCACGCCTCATAATTGTAAGGATGAAGTTTTTAAAATGATGCAGAGGGAAGATGAAAATCTTGAGCATTTAATTGAAAGATTCAGTTATAATATTAAGCGGACTAAAATGGAAAATTTGGATGAAGATACTTTGAAAGATATCCTATTGAAATCCATTAGAGATGAATGTATATATATATCCTTAACATTATGAGAAAAGGAGATATTTATCAGTTATCATTACCTGAAATTTCTGAATTATGCATACATCTTTCAAGAGGTAAGTCAAGAGTTGGAAAGAGTTCAGGAAAACCTATTATCTCTAGAATTAATAAATATGTAGCTCAAATAGTAAGTAGGGCTGTTGAGGAGGTAAATCCCCTCTGCGGACAGAGGCGATCCCTACTAGCCCAGCAGGGGTCTAGCAACAAACAAACAATGCTATGACGCAAGCTCCTAGTTACGAATGAAAGACTTGGGATAAGAGCCTACCTGGATTCCAACGCTAGATCTGAAGAAGAAGATGTCCCCGTCCTTCAGCCCTGGCAGATCACAATCCTTCCACGATCTCCATGGATGAACACCTGCACACAGAAGAAACGAACAGATACATGCATAGGAACCAACATACGTAACTAAACATCGGTCAGAAAAGATATTACTCGCATTAACATGATGGAAAAAGGAGTGGAACCATAATCATAGTCATCTATTAAAATGATAAACGAATAGAAGTTACAACCAAGTTCTGACGTCGCAGCTTCCTTCGAACGGGTCTCCGGTCGTCCACGTCTCGCAAATCTCGCCAAGGAAAGGGAAACCTCTCCAGAGTCTCGTAACAATGGTCTCCTCTCTTGAATGGGCCTTAAGGGAAAGAAGGGATTCTTTACAGCACAAAGGCACTTGGGAATAGGGAGATGCAAAGCTTCAGCACTTCAAGACTAGCTTGCCATGGATCTCAGCAAGCTTTTATAGATGGGGAAGGAGGGAGTTGGGATCCCTATTATTATGGGATTGGCCCTATCAACAAGGAAGGTTCCATAGAAGGTGGCAAAACTACTTCCCTTCCATAGAACTCCCGTAGCCAAACCTCCCAACTCAAGATAGGCAATGGTTGTGAGTTTGTTTGAACTCAACTTCCGCCATCCATATTTAAAAAATAGTTCCTAAAATGGGTGGCGCGATTGCTGCTCTATGACAGAGCGCCAAGTGGCGCGACCTCTTTACAGGATTTCCCTGATTGGCGCGAGCACTGAACTGTCTACCCGCGCCAATGCAAAAAGAGCCGTTTTTCATGGATTTTGCAAGGAGATGTCTCAAGGGGAAATGAAGCTCATACTCAGAGGGATGCAATGATGATGTTTTCAGTGCATGACAGTGTTCACAGGTCACGTTATGGGTCCTCCATTGTGCGGGACGGGGAATGGTAGGGACGGTGACAAATTACTGTGTAACAGATGCCCCCTAAAGCATGAGGCCCGAGAGAGAGAGGGGTGAAATGCTTTACGAGAACATGTCCAACTGAAGGCCCGCCGTCGGAAAACCCGCACAGAAAGATACAACTGATATCTCAAGTACATGATGTATATATATGGTATGGACGCAGCCATCCGAACAGAGTATGCTATAATCCGGATCTAGGGTATGGGCGCAGCCATCCAACTAAGATCAAACAAATAGACTTAGGTATGGTCGCAGCCATCCAATCAGTGAGTCATGTACATAATGATAATAATCCACAATCGCAGCCTGGATTACAACAGACACAATCCAGGGTCTTGCGCTCCATCTCGACCCAAACAAGTACAAGTTCTAGCATGCGAATGTGTGAGCCGATGTCGAACATGCAAGAACATCGTCTGATTACCAGCCAATGATGAAAGCCGTTAACAGACGCGAGAGAAACCACCAATAATGACAATGGTCCTCAAGGTACTACAGGTACAATCTACGGTGTGTGAATAAATGAGCTGACGTCGAACACCCGCAGAATCATTCGATCGGAAGTCAATGATGTAAACTTCACGTCGAATGCGACGAACCTGCCATTGAGGCATGCAGGCTCCAAGGTACCATCAGGAGTCTCTAGACCAACTTCCTGGATAATGAGTTGAAGTCGACAGGAAGTGACCTTGATCGAAGGTGGGCCATAATGATTCCCACATCATCGACACGAGACAGAGGAACATAATGTTTTGTTGTGAATCAGGATCATACGAGAAACAGAGGAAGGTTGATATTCGCAGAGGCCAACTTCTCTTGAACATATAAACGGCACGAAAATGGACTTGGCAGTATTTGACATCAACAGATCAAAGGTCATGGCGACGAGGCAGTGAACAGATGAGAGGTCAAAAGAGATTACCCAAACCCATGGAAGCAAAGTGAAACAACGAGATGAGATGTCCCCAACCCGACACGAATGCAGACAAGTGCCATGTTCAAGAGCGACATACTGCCGACGACAACGATAATGGTTCCATTTTTCCCCCACCATTTCTGGCGAGTACCCCAATTATTTTTTGATAACAAGTTTGAAGGGGATAGCATATGCTTGTGATATAAGTCCGCCCTTCGGGCGAATCCATCCTAGTGCATTTAACGAGTCCTAGGAAGGAGAAACTCGGAGAACGTCATTTCGACGAAATCCAATGTCATCAGGGTTTAACGAGTTTGACAAAGGAAGAACTCGGCGTCTTTTCATGTTTAGAGAGTTTGAAAAGACAGCGGAAAATAAAACTCCACAGGTCCCTTTTCGTAAATAGTTCCCCAGATCCGAAAAGGTAGAAAACAATATCCGGGAAAACCTCCTAGTCGCGATAGGCTAGGGTATTCCTTTTTCGTAATCAATCCATCCCGACCCGAAAAAGGGTTAAACTTATACCGGGTGAATGTCGATTCGTGTCCATTTTAACGAGATCGAAACGACAAGGGCCTCGGCGATCTTTTCATATTTAGAGAGTCAGAAAAGAGCTGAAAGATGACTCCACAGTGACTTTTTCGTGTATTTACCGAGTCCGAAAAAGTATAAAATACAACTCGTTTCCACCTTTTAAGTCGCAAAAACCTGTCACTGCACATACCCAACAAGCGTAAAATCCATTTTTGACATAATACATGCAAATATTTGACAAGAAATAACTTTTAAAACTCATTTTAACGTCGAAAAGTTATAAATATGTTCAATGGTAAAAAATGAAATTACTTTTTACTATTTACCTTGTGGAGAGCAACAGTGGTCCATTCGGAGCAGAATCTTCTGACGGAGATTGCGACCAATCCAGGCAACCATTCAGCGTCTCGTCTGTGACAGGTAAGAGGCGCTCCTTTTCTCTTTCTTTCCATGCATTTTTTAATGATTTCCCCTTAGAAATCAGCTTTGTAAGGGCACCTTTGAAATTTTAGGGCCGGGCTAAGTGGCGCGGGTATCGGGCACGGACCCGCGCCACTGAGCTCTTTTTACCAAAGGGCCCGCGCCACATGGCGCGACTGTCAGCAAAACAGTCGCGCCAGCGGCGGAACCCAAATTTCCGCCTAAAATTCCACTATTTATGCCAGATTTCTTGAATTTTGAAGCTCACAAAGGATCTAATTAGGAGTTTTGAACCATGTGAATGCAGATAAACAGTCAGAATGGCAATTGAATGGAAGGAACGGGAACACGGAGATGAGGACGAAGAGGCCATGCAAAGCCAAGCATGTATGAATGCTCTGAGAGACTGTGGCTTAAAAAAGTTCTTCCTCACGCCATGCTTACGAGCTCAGCCCGAGCTCCTCCAATATCTGATCAACCTCTGGGATGAAAATGACCAAGTATTCAGAATACGAGACCAGGTGTTGGAATTGGAGGTCGCTGACATTTATTTCGTTACTGGATTATCCCGCAGGGGTCCAATCCCTGTACTGACTGGGAGCAGACCATCAGGGGAGAAGATGGAAGAAGTAATGGCGCGGGTGTGTCGTGGGGCACAAACAGGAACAGGGAGTAAGAAGGTGTACATCTCGACCATCCCCGACCTAGCACTGAGAGTTGTACTCCACACCATTACGCGGGCTGCTGGATCGCAGGCACCACACGAGGCTACAAAGACTCAACTCTTACTGGCCTCAGAATGCATGGGTCCCCGACTGTATGACTGGGCAACAGCTGTCACCATTAACATGAAAAGGCAGCTCACAAAGTGCAAACAGAACAAACTGAAGCAGTTTGGGTAGGGTTCCATCTTGGTATCGTTCATTCTGGAACGCATACCAACCTTCCAGGGCCAAGAGGCCCATGTGGCGAGTCCAGTACCACGAGAGCCGAGAATGGCTCGCTGGGCAGCACTGATGCCCAGGTCTGGAGGCGGGCAACAGATGTCCTGGAAGCCCGAGTTCTTCAGGTGGTTACGGCGCCAACTCATCGTTGTGGAAGATTGGCCCTATGCGGGAACTGACTTTACAGGGGACCCAGATCTCCCGCTACCAGAAGGAGACCACTGGGATGAAGAGCTGGGTAAGACCTCATATTCTTTATTTTATGTTTATATGTTTTTTTTTGTTAATACACACTTGTTTTAACACAATTATATATGCATGCAGATGTAGGACCTGAGAGACCAGCCGGGATGTCTCCTATCTTCCGGAGGACACAAATCGCCCCTGAGATCCAGGGGGAAGGTACCGGAGGAGAGGCACTGGTTCAGAACCTCGAGGGGATCGTCCATGGGATCCCAGACTATGCCTGACTGTCAGATGTACCGATGGAGTACCAGCGCCATACGATGGGAGTCCCAAACCGGCTCCACCGAATCCTGAGGCGGCTAGTGCGTGCAGTGACGTGCTATCATGAGCACCATGCTGATTAGTCTCTAGGGTTTAGCCACACCTATTTTTTGAGAGACACAGTGTCTCCGGATGTATTAAGACACTTATGTATATTTTTTGAGTTTTATGTGACACACTTCTATGTAAACATTTCGATATCTATATATATATGCATATCTATTTCTGGATGAGTCTTCTTTACATGTGATGATGATTTATAAATTGCGCAAATGTCTATCTAACACCAAATTTGCTACTGCATCAGTCAATGTATTCAAATGTCTGGGTATATGATGATATGTAATATATTCAAAATTCCTTTCCAGTAATCGAATACGCAAATACAATCGTAAAATGGACGGGTTTTTTACCGAATAGTGCCCGTTCAGCTGCAACACTACAAGCTGTGAATCTAGGTACACGAGCAATTCACGGATACCAAGGTTTACTGCCTCGGTTAATAATTCCAACACGGCGCTATATTCCGCGATATTGTTCGTGGTACGTCCTAAACAAACACCTTGCAGGTCGATCAACTCACCAGCAGGATCATAGATTACCCAGGCTGCAGAAGACAGATTCCTGGTACTGCGGGAGGCACCGTCCGCGAAACCAACAAATGGATGAAAAGACATCTGCACAACCAGGAAGACCCGATCAACAGAAAGATGTTTACAAAGCACACCACACCATGCACATAAATGACAATCACACACCTATGTACACACACCACACCAAAAATCATTTCAGGCGTAGTACTTCTTAAGATACAGCCCATTTCTGGGCTGTGCCAATGGAACTCCTTCGTAGTCTATAAGCTCGTAGGCCCCATTTTTCAAAACACGTTTTACTATGTAGGGACCGTGCCACATGGGCTGGAGTTTACCGGCACCAAGCTTATCATGTGCCTGATCGCACAAGAGGACTAGGTCTCCTTCAATGAAAGAACGGGGAGAAACAGATTGATCAAAATGAGATTTGACCCTCTTCTTTTGTGCTTCGATGATCAAAGCAGCTAGACCACGGGTTTCATCCAACCGTTCGAGATACAGAAGACGCTCTTCCTCAGGAGAAGTACCCGGTAAGAGCTCCACAGCTAACTTAAGCGAAGGAATTTCGCATTCAACCGACAAAGTAGCTTCCAGACCGTACACCAGTTGGAATGGTGTGAATCTGGTTGCACTTTTAGCAGATGTTTGGTATGCCCAGAGAGCTGAGAACAGTTGGAGATGCCAACTGGATTTATGAATCCTGAATCGGCTCGTTAAAGGCAGTGACCAAAATTATATTCACCGCTTTCAACTCCGATGCGACGCTGAGGGTAGTATGGCGTTGAGCCGTCGTGACGGTGCCCACCCTAATTGCCGCCCTCCGCTTATCATGTAATCACTTTTTAAGTCACCGTGATCAGTGACGATAGCTTGAGGAACCCCGAATCGTGCAATAACATGGTTGAATAAAAATGAAGCAGCCGTTTTCCCGTCAGCAGCTAGTGTAGGCATCGCCTCGGCCCACTTAGTGAAGTAGTCGAAGGCGACAATGATATACGCATGCCCCCCGGCCGAGTGAGGGTTACACGTCATAAAATCTACGCCCCATTTCGCAAAAGGGCCGACGGTATTAACGGGATGCAAAGGCAACGGCGGTGCGCGCATCTTGCGCTGAAAAATCTGGCATGGATGACATTTTCGGACTGCAGTGATACAATCCTTGAATATAGAAGGCCAGAAGTAACTTGCCCTTAGAATCTTTTTGGCAGTGGCATATCCGGACATGTGTCCACCACAGGCGCCACTGTGGCAGTCATTCAAGACTTTCTCAGCCTCGTCCAAGGTAAGGCATCGTCGGAGCACCGAATCTACTCCAATACGATATAGGGTATTTCCCACTATGCGGTAGGGTTGGGACTGGTGCCGAATCCGACGGCGTGCAGCTTTATCCAACTCAGACCGGAATGTCGCGGTCTGAAGATACACTATGATGTCCCCGTACCAAGGATCACGAGTATCGATAAGAAACAACGTTTCGTCCGGAATATGATCTTCAGAGTGCTCAGGAAGAGAGTCTGTAGGGAGAGAACATATCAAATCCGCGAAGACCAGTGATTTAGTTGACTTGGCAGTGGTGAACTCCAAATCAAACTCCTGCAGGATGACGATCCATTTTGAGTACTTGCCCCCCAGCAATTGTCTAGAAAGAATATATGTCATGGGGTTGCAGTCTGAAACCACTGTTATCGTGCGCAAAAGGATGTAATGGCGAAAGCGCTGTACAGCGTGTACGGCTGCTAAGGCCAACTTCTCAACATGTGCGTAACGCGTTTCCGGGTCGAGAAGGTTCCGAGAAAGGTAATAAACAACATATTCATCACCGTTCTCGTCATCCTGCACCAAGACCATGGCGATGGTGCTTAATGCGGCGACTAGATACAAAGTAAAGTCGCGGTGGTAGTCCGGAGGACGAAGCAACGGAGCATTGACGAGTAATGTCTTCAGCTTCTCAAAGGATTCTTGAGCGATTTCGTCCCAATGAAAGGGAACATTCTGCTTTAACAAACGAGTGAATCCTTTGGCCACCTCGGCGTAATTCGGGATGAAGCGCCTAAGAAAATTCGTTTTCCCTTGCAGACTCTGCAACTGATAAAGGGAGGAGGGTGACGGGAGATTTATAATGGCCTCAACCTTCAGAGGGTCGAGGCGAATTCCGTCTTTCGAGACTATAAAGCCTAAAAGACGGCCAGAGTCGACGCAGAATACGCACTTATGAGGATTCAGCCTAATATTGTAGCGTCTGCAACGAAGAAATATCTGGCGAAGATGTTCCGGATGATCCTCTCGCTTACCCGAATGGGCGGGCAAGTCGTCCAGATAAGGCTGGACAATATGGCGAATATCATGAAAAGCATATGACATGGCACGTTGAAACGTGGCGCCAGCGTTCTTTAAGCCGAACGGGAGTTTTTTATATGCAAAAGTGCCCCATGGACAGATGAATGTGGTCTTATGTTGATCCTCAGGTGCAATGTTAATCTGTTTGTAACCTGAGAAACCGTCCATTAAGGAGTAGATCTCACTCCCGGCGTAATCGTCGATAATCTGATCGATAAACGGAGTGGGATAATTATCCTTCGGGCAGGCGCGATTGATATCGCGATAATCTACACAGACTCGAATGGTACCCTGCTTTTTATCGACAGGGACGATATTGGACACCCATTCTGTAAGGGGGATAGGATAAATAAACCCCGCGTTCAGAAGTTTTTCAACCTCTGCCTTGATAGTGGTGGCTTTCCGAGGATGCATGGGACGCAAGCGTTGGCGCACGGGTTTCGCACCCGGATAGGTTGGAATCTCGTGCACGACAATACTAGGATCAATTCCCGGCATTTCCTCGTAGGACCATGCAAAAACATCTCTGAACTCTTTGAAAAGTTCCGTATAGACCTGGATCTCTTCGGGAGAATAGGTCACGCCCACATGAATGTTCTCAACAATCCCTGGTTTAACAGAGATGTTGATAGGAATCGTTTGAGTAATGTTACTCAGATTGCCTTCCGAAAAGACCTCATGCGTCAAGATCGGTGTTTGAAGAGGAGGGGAAGGAACCTGAGTAGCATAGCGCTCGAGACAGTCAGTCATTGCCCCCAAGCTAGGCATAAACGAGGAACGATGATGCCCATCGCTCCAGGGTAGCTCCTCAAGAGACATAGTTTCAATGATCGCCTCATCTGAGGGGAAAGTCTCTCTAAGAGGATCAGGCGAATCAGCCTGACCAAGCCAGGGGGATTGTGAGTAGACGTCAAGAGCCATGCTCATCGGAGCATGCTGAGGAGGTCGAGGGTCCGATGCAGCAACAATCTCACAGTAGCTGATCTCTACTGGCGTTAAAGGCATGGATTCTCCAAACTCATATACCTGCTCAGGTGTAGGAATCAGCCAGGGGTCATCAGTCCTGGACAACATGTTGACTTGAGCGGTATTCGGTGGCGGCGCAGGGAAAATACCCATGAGGACCGGGTCTTTGAAAAGACCAGGTCCTATGCTGTCTGGTGGATTCGGGATTTGATCCACATACGGCACGTTGTTCTCGGAGCTCGAGGTAAAAAATGACAACTGGTCTACTGTGACAATCTTGCCCTCGTGAGGGAACTTGATGAATCGAAAGACAGTAGATGGCACGCAGAGCATGGCATGGGTCCAGCTGCGGCCAAGAAGTATGTTGTAGTTGAGTTTAGCGTCAACTACTTCTACTTCCACGTTGACGGTTTTTCCCCGTAATGTAATCGCCAGACTCTCGAGAACTCCCAGGGGTTTAGATTCCCGGCCATCAAATGCCTCAAGGGCATTGGGAGATGACGATAAGGTTGGAGAGCCGATGGCTTTCCAACAAGCGGAGGACATAACACAAGTAGATGCACCCTCATCTACGACGGCTCCGTGAACGTTCAGACCGTTAATCCCGACTTGAATAACCAAAGCGATTTGATGTGGAAGCCGGGGAGTAAAATTCTCCAGATCAAAGGTGAGAAGGCTCGAATCGGCGGGATCAATACCACCGATGGCAGACAATAAAGCCTTCCGTTGTGAAGGACAACTCTGAAGAACCTCGAGTGCATACATGGCACATGGCGCCTGTGCCAGATCCTCAACAATACTGTAATGTTGAGCGGCACGAGCGTTTGGATTATAAGAGGATCTCCGAAGAACACCCTTGGGAGGTGGCTTCACAACGGGTTCGAGAGTCGGCTTCTCAATTTCCAATGAACCAGAAGCAGATGCGGGAGGCGGTCCATCCGCCACCGCCTTCCCGGGTGCCTGCTGCTGATTATTGTAATCCTTGGACCTCGTAGCGATAGTGATAGGTGCATTAGTCTTCATCATGAAAACTTGAGACCCAAACGGTACAGATGATGAACCTTGTTCGACCATCTGGGTCTGCTGAGATGGAAATGGCTCTTTTAAAACAACCGGAGTTCCCTTTGAGCCTTTAAGAAGTTGACTGACTTCGGATCGTCTTGGACAATCCTTAGTGTAATGGTCACCTTCACAGATGAGGCAAGGAAATTTCGGCTTACGTTGTGAGCCATCCTCAGATCGAGATTTGGATTCCGGTTTCGGGGCATCAGATTTTGATTTGCCTTTGCCCTTCTTCTTCCCCTTGGAGGATTTGTCCGCAGGATTGGCCTGAACGGCATTCACCTCCGCGGTTTTACCAGAATCGGATGAGGCGGGATTAGCAGAGGTATCGTTGGAAGAATTAGCCTTCTGCTTCCCATTCGAAGACTTCTTCGAATTTTGAGAAACGGAACCAATGACACCATCCACCGTAGGGGTGGGCGGGGCCTTTTTGGCTCCAGGCCGTGGTGCATCAGGCAGGATGTCATAAAGCGTGCCAGATTGTGAATAAACAAGATCCAAGTATTGGGCACGCGCGATAGCTTGTTCCTCCGTCACACACGCTCCCATTGCGATATCCTGAGCGATTTTGTTCACAAAGGAGGTGGTGAACCAGTGAGTCAAAATCTGATCAGGTATGTGAAACTTGATCAGTCGACGACGGCGCCGCCACTCATGGATATGATCCGAGATGTGAGTGGCCGAGTCCTGCTTCAGGGAAGACAGGAGGTGCGTCCCAGTCTCATACCGGACTGGTAACTGGAAATGCGTGAGGAAAGCCATAGCTAACGAGTTGAAATCCTGAAAAATACCATGGGATAGCTCTATGTACCACTTAGCAGCAGCTCCTGTTAACGTACGCTGGAAAAGACGCAAACGAACCGAATCGTCAGTCCAAGAGTTAGACGAGCACCAGAGGTGATACGTCATCACATGCGCCTGGGGGTCTTCTCCAGATTTGCCCTCAAACTTGGGACAGTCTCCTGGTATCTTGGTCGGAACCGGGGCCAATATGGATTATGAGCAATCGGATCATTGGTCAACTTCGAAACGTCCGGTAGATCCAAGGTAGCCAGGAACGGCAATGGAGGGTTAATTCCCATGCCAGTCCCAGAATGAGGTCCGGTACCCATGCTCCACGATGGTTGTGAATGTCCCTGCCCCCATGGGTTCTGTCCCGTAGGATTCTGACCGTGAGGGGCATAATTCGTATAGCCAGACTGATTTGGTTGCTGGTAACCATTGTGTGGGGCCTGATAACCAGGGTTCGGGCTCTGATTAGGCGTCTGCCCCGTATAAGCAGCGTTTGGATTTGGCTGCTGAGCATAGTTAGAACCGGGTGGAGGAGGATGATACTGAGAGCCTCCAGAGTGGTTATAGTTCGGTTGAGATTGACCATGAGGATAATAACCACTCTGAGGATGAGTAGACTGCTGATAAGTGGAACCCTGCGGAGCCTGGTACGTAGGGCGCAGCTGTTGATTTGGCTGCGGCATTGAGTGAGCAGGCTGGTGAGCAGAGTGAACAGAATGAGGGGGCTGGCCTGAATGAACAGGTTGACCCGAATGAGGGGGCGCTCCTGAATGAACAGGTTGGCCCGAATGAGGGGGCGGCGCTGGTTGCGCAGGCTGACCTGGTTGTAAGTGAGCCCCAGGTTGTACCGAATAAGCCGGTTGGCCTGGAGGCGGGACACCAGGTTGTACCGGATGACCCGGTTGGCCTGGTGGTGGAACAGGACCAGGTGCTTGCTGGAAACCAGTTTGACCTGAAGCAGAACCATAAAGTGGTCCTGGCTGATACGCAACGTTAGAGACAATAGGATATTGCGGTTGCATCGGTAAAGAAGGCCGGATTTTCCCCCCAGGTCCATAGGCCGGTCCCTGTTGATACCCCGGCTGAGGCTGAGCAGGTTGACCAGCAGGGTTATAATATGGTCCTTGCGGGTTATAGAATGGCCCTTGCTGGCCCGCAGAGTAGCCTTGAATGGGCTGTCCCTGTGGGTCGTACTGATAGCCAGGTTGTCCTGCAGGTTGACCTTGGAAAGGTTGTGCCTGCAAGTTCTGAGCCTGGTTGTACGGTAAACCTTGAACATAAATATAGGCCTCAGGAGCAGGGAGACGCAAAATGTCCCCATGCTCGTCAAGCTGACCCAGAAAACCATACACGGGAGTGCCGTCTTGTGCATAGTGCGAAAAGAAAGACCGATAAGGATTTTGGGGGAGCTGTCCAGCTCCGGCGTTCGGCTGCTGTAAAAACAACCGATACTCCTCCGGAGAGATATTCTCCGGTATAGCAGTAGCTAGATAAATGTCCTCTGGAGTTGGCCCAGATCTAGAAGCAGATGCTGAGGCAACAGCAGAAGAGGTAGCCACACAAACAATGGGTCGCACGGGAACAGAAGTGACGGGCGTCGAAGGAGACACCCCGGGTGTAGTGGCAGCTGGCCTCGAAGCAAGAGATGATATTCCCATAGAGGCAGCAGCTGAAATAATCTGACCCAGAGATCTGTATCCCTGTGGCAAAGAAGGACCAGCTGACGATGTGGTAGCCAGCTCAGACTCGTCTCCCTCGAACAATCTACGAGGGATGCGATGATAGTCATCAGACCCGGGAATTTCCTCACCAGAATCACTCATGGTTGATCCTGCCGCTAAATCACGCAGAAGACGGCGAGGACTAGGAGGAAAGACAGCAGCAATAAACGGTGAACCCGATGTAAGAGAAAGGAAATCAGCTCCTAATCTCAATTCAGACATAGGATCTGAAAAGGGCCAGTGGAACTCAACTGGCTCTCCAAAGGGTTGCTCGGCGAGGACCGGTCCCCCGTCAGGGAACTCGGAAACGACAGGCTGCTGTGGTTCAACAGAAGGTTCAGAAGCCTCTGAAGAATCGTCCGTGTAAGGACTACCAGTGGACGAAACCGAGGGTTCCGCCACCGTGACAAAAGACTAGAAGAAGAGAGCACACACACACACGGGCTGAAAACGAATTAAGACACACGATCAAACAGTCACAAGCAATATCTAAATGGGTGTGTTATCATGGGAGATTGATTTTACCACATTGGAAAATAAACAAATTCTACTGTTTCATGTTTTAAGAGTCGAGAAACGATAAAAAGATGACTCTATCTCTTTCAGAGTTGATACAAGCGTGAAAGGACAAGCGCTTGACGGTCTTTTCAAGTTTAGGGAGTCAGAAAAGACCAAATGACTGCTCAGGAAAAACTAGGCACAAAGGGTGTAACAAATATCCGTGAACTGCAATATACACCTTGGTTTCAAAAATGAAACAGAAATCGACCAAGGACTTTCCGTACGTGCAGGTAGTCTCCCCGAATGCTGTGTTCGGTGTATCACGGGTATAGGGCGGCAGACTCGGCTTCCTGTGGATAAAGGATTGAAAACCTATAGGGGTCTCCCTTTATATACGCGACGGTACGGGGAGCGCAAGTCCGTGCTAGTGCTGTCTAAAGCCAACAAGCGAACGACAGCTGCTAGGTTTAACGACGCCGGAACACGTCTCTAGCCTAGACCTTCTAAATATGTTGCGTTAAGTTCCAATGTTGCCTTAGGTTAATTGAATAAATTTTACAGTTGATCTTCAATTAAGTTTCAATTTCCAGGCCCTATCGCATGTAGTGTCTCCTAAATGCAAGCTATATGCCACGATGCAACATTTCGTTCGATGAAAACTAGTTAAATGAGAGTTGAGAGCTTTTATACAAACGAAATGAACGGAATACAAACAAGAACGTCTCTAATGCAACTAATGCAATTGCACACTTTTCATCCAAACACTAATCACTAGCAATATGGAAAAGATCACAATTTGCACTAATTTAACAAAAGCAAAAGAGATTATTTTTTGATTTTCAATGTTTAATGGCTAATGTGCACTGAAAACAAAAGGAACAATTTGAGAAATGATATCTGAGAGAGCGAAGCAAACAACATTCACTCAACGAAGCAAGCAACCAAATCTCTAAATCGACCCAAAGTCCCTCAAAGCAAAGAAAGACTCGAAAACTCCCAATGGACCGTGTGATCTAGGTCCAAAGCAAGGGCAAACGAATTCTGAATGAAGAAATGAACAATCACTCAAAAGACGCAGCAAAACAATCAAAGACTGTTAAGAGAGCGTAGAGAATCAATCAACAAGTTGACAGGACAATCAAGACACCAAAACTCCCAAGGAGGGCTCGATTCACTATGCCACTAGATGCCCTAGGGCTCAAATTGTGAAATCGATAGACAGAGGCAAACAACCAAAGGATAGCGGTGAATTCCAGTCAAACAAGACTCCAACACACTCAGACAATCAGGAAATCAAGAAGAAAAGTACTGGTCAAGCTCAGAAAGCCAAAAAATGAAGAAACTCAACAAAGTCACAGGGGTGGCGCGACTGTGGCCTTGAAACTAGCGCCAGAGGCCGAGTGGCGCGACACAGACAAATGCAACAAGCGCCAAGTGGCGCGACTGTCGGGTTAAAACCCGCGCCAGTCGAGTTCTTCAATAAAAATTAAAAAAACAAGCTATCTTAAAAGTAGACCAATACAAGCTAAGCAAACCAAGAGGCTAAAATAATGAAAGAATCCAACCCAGAAGGTTCATCAAGCAAGGAGAAACAATCAAAGCGAACCAATCATAAATGGGACAAGGAAAACCGGATGCTCCCCAATGGAGTCGCCAATTTGTTGAGGAGGTAAATCCCCTCTGCGGACAGAGGCGATCCCTACTAGCCCAGCAGGGGTCTAGCAACAAACAAACAATGCTATGACGCAAGCTCCTAGTTACGAATGAAAGACTTGGGATAAGAGCCTACCTGGATTCCAACGCTAGATCTGAAGAAGATGTCCCCGTCCTTCAGCCCTGGCAGATCACAATCCTTCCACGATCTCCGTGGATGAACACCTGCACACAGAAGAAACGAACAGATACAAGCATAGGAACCAGCATACGTAACTAAACATCGGTCATAAAAGATATTACTCGCATTAACATGATGGAAAAAGGAGTGGAACCATAATCATAGTCATCTATTAAAATGATAAACGAATAGAAGTTACAACCAAGTTCTGACGTTGCAGCCTCCTTCGAACGGGTCTCCGGTCGTCCACGTCTCGCAAAGCTCGCCAAGGGAAAGGGAAACCTCTCCAGAGTCTCGTAATAATGGTCTCCTCGCTTGAATGGGCCTTAAGGGAAAGAAGGGATTCTTTACAACACAAAGGCACTTGGGAATAGGGAGATGCAAAGCTTCAGCACTTCAAGACTAGCTTGCCATGGATCTGAGCAAGCTTTTATAGATGGGGAAGGAGGGAGTTGGGATCCCTAATATTATGGGATTGGCCCTATCAACAAGGAAGGTTCCATAGAAGGTGGCAAAACCACTTCCCTTCCATAGAACTCCCGCAGCCAAACCTCCCAACTCAAGATAGGCAATGGTTGTGAGTTTGTTTGAACTCAACTTCCGCCATCCATATTTAAAAAACAGCCCCTAAAATGGGTGGCGCGATTGCTGCTCTATGACAGAGCGCCAAGTGGCGCGACCTCTTTACAGGATTTCCCTGATTGGCGCGAGCAGTGAACTGTCTACTCGCGCCAATGCAAAAAGAGTTGTTTTTCATGGATTTTGCAAGGAGATGTCTCAAGGGGAAATGAAGTTCATACTCAGAGGGATGCATTGATGATGTTTTCAAGGCATGACAGTGTTCACAGGTCACATAATGGGTCCTCCATTGTGCGGGATGGGGAATGGTAGGGACGGTGACAAATTACTGTGTAACAAGGGCTAAAATAGGTAATTTGAATAATGAATTCGAAATAGACATTTTGGGGTGTCTTAGTGAAAAAATAAACACCTTGAAATTACAAAACAAGCAAAGAGTTGAAAGTGATGCCTTATCTATCTTTTTCCCTAAGTGCATAAAGAAGCATGCTTTGAGATAATGTCCTCTTGATTTGAAAAGTGTAGAAACGTGTGTTATATGTACATAAAATCATGATAAAAAAATGTCCTTCAATACTATGTCTTATAGCTGTGTACCAAGAGGAAGTGGTTTCAAATCAAATATATCATCTTTCTTGTGTTGCTAGAAGACCATGGCAAGTATAAAAAACTCAAAAATTCAACACTCGAATGTATACTCAATCCCCACAAAGTAATTGGACTACACCAATGTCATGGAAGCCTTGGTCTCAATCTCAACCTTGGACACAAGGATGGAAACATCCATATGGTAGATATTATCCATATCACCAATATCCACAACCTTATCCAAACTTCTCGCCATAACATTTTCCTCAGTCTAGTCAACTACCTCAAACTCAGTTTCAAAATCAAAATCCACAACTTTCATTATCATTTCCACAACAACCAAACTGATTGCCTGCTCAACCACTTCCAAACCCAAATAATAAAAATTCACAATCTGTTTACTACATGGAGGGACAAAATTTCCAGACCTACATGAACGCTCCATTAGATCTTAACAATGTTCAACTTATATTTGGTAGATTATTAGAAAATAAGTCACCATCTATTTTTATTCAGAAAAAAATAAAGGATTGTCATTCTGAGAAAGAGATATCTCTTCATCAAAATGAAAATCGTCAAAAGAAAAATAATTATTTTGAAAAAGAGACATATTTTCATCAGAAAGAAAATCTCCAAAACAAGCCACTCCTACACATGGTACTCCAATAAACTCAACTCCAATTATTGAACAAAGTCTTGAATTTTTCCCATGGCCCATAAAATAAAACAATGTTTTTTAACTATTTTGAACAAGTATTTACCAAATTTATTAGGGGGAATTACATCTCCCTTTTATTGGACTGTAAAATATGTCATTAAGATATATATATATATATATATATATATATATATATATATATATATATATATATATATATATATATATATCTGTTATTTGTTTCTTAGAGTGGATATAAAATATAAACATTATTTATGACTTTGAGAGTGAAAGTGAAATGTTTTTACCACACCTCCTTCATTTTGGGTTGTTAGATTAAGAATGAATCAAACTAGCACAATGAAAGTATGGTTATTAATGTTTTATAATGTCTTTAATTAAATATAACCAATATGTATATCCACTTATGTTTTTATTATAGATGATATTTTGTGTAGAAAATATTTCCGGATATATCGCATCCATTGTTGATAGAGTCGATGTTTCGAACTACTCCACCTTGGTTCATCTTCAAGAAAATATCAATGAGTAAGTGAGAACTCACTCATGTTTTTATTATAGATGATATTTTGTGTAGAAAATATTTCCAGATATATCACATCTATTATTGATAGAGTCGACATTTCAAACTAGTCCACCTTGGTTCATCTTCAAGAAAAGGTCAATGAGTAAGTGAGGTCTCGCAATAAGGCATAAATAGGAGAATGAGAGAGATGAAAGGGAAGGAAAAGAAAAAGAGGCCGACCAAGAAAGTCAAGAAATGGATTAATGAAATGTATGACATTAATAATTTAAGGAAATTAATTTAATCTAATTTATTTTCGGGAAATATTTTCTACACAAAATACCAATCGCAAAAGTCTCAAATATATAAGATGATATTTTTTTATTTATAATATTTTTTATTTTTATTTCAAAAGTAACACATGCCTGTTGGCAATATGATGCAATGTGTTGTCCTTGATGGCAACCTACTTGATGAAGTTGTCCTTGATGGAAACCTACTTGATGAGTTGCGTTTTGCTAGCAACCTATTTGTTAAAGATGTAAAAATGATGTATCTACAGATCAGTTCAGAAGTAGCAGAAAAAGGAATTTCAGTAAGTGCCAGAGAAATGATAAATATAATATGTCACAATGTATACGCTACTTTTATGAAGGCAACCCGTGTATGGATTCAATGTATACACTACTTTTGTGAAGGAAACCCGCGTATACATTCAGGACTAGTATATACGTAGCTAGTTTGAAGAGAAATCGCGTATACACGCGGATACGAACGCTCCAAGTCGTGTATGCCTTTTGCGCTCTAAAAACTATGATACCTAGGGGCATTACCATGGTATTGGCCCACTGTATTGAGCACTGGATTATTTATTTGATCCCGTCCAGGAATAACATCAGTGGTTGAGTGGTTTTGACTCATGGTATTGATAAAGGCTAAAACTATATAAGGAGAAGAGGATCATAGTGCAAGGTGTGCATGTGTAAGGGTTGTTGATGAATAAATTTCTCTAAGGAATATCTGCATGAATGAACTATGTTCTGAATTGATAGATCTGAATCTATGATTCACCCATGGATCTGATGATGGTTCAAGATCTCTAGATCTGATGATGATGAATCTCTAGAATGACCTACTGAAGGAATGATGAAGAACTAGCGCAATTCTACTGAAGAAAATGAATAAATCTGGGTAAGTCTTATAGATCTGGTTTGTTCTGCAAAATTTATTCTTTACAGATCTATACGCTAGTTGGTTTCAGCGAAAGCGCGTATATACGCGGGTTCGATTCATGAAAAGCGCGTATGGAAGTTAGGGTTTTCTGAAGAATAAAATACACAAGAAGTATACGCGGGTTGGTGTGTAGGAAAGCGCGTATGTACGCGGCTTCAGTAAAGAAAAGTAGCGTATGCTATTTGAATTAATGAAGGTTCAAGGTTGAGTTTGTATCTGCATATCTATTCTGAAGTCTGGGTTATTTCAGATATTCTGGTTACAGTGGTCTCACTGTTCTGTTTGAAGTTTTGGGAAAAGTATGTTTGTTGATGTTAAGTGAAGGGTTGTGTTGAAGCTATTTTGATCTAGTATGAAAATTGATGAAATGTGGTCTGCAGTGGGTCTGAAGGTTGAAGCCTTTAGTATGGAAGTAGAAGCTTTCAGCCAGTAGAAGTTGGTGTTGAAATCAGGGGGTCGAAGCTCCCTTCCAGGAGAGGTTGGTAAACGAGTTAGGGTGTTGGAACTCCCTTCCAGTTGCAGCTGGAAAACGAGAGAAGGTTGCAGCCTTCTGCAGGTAGAAGCCTGCGTACTGGTATAAGTCTGCATCAGTACAATGTTGTAAAAGGTTTTCTATATAATAAAGATTGAAGACAGAGACGACAACAGCGGTGGTTTTCTCCCGAATTGGGTTTCCACCTTAAATATTGGTGTTCATGTGTGTGATGCTTTATACTGTTGATTACTGCTCATAACTTCTGATTATCTAGCCTTATTCATAACTGATAAATCTGTTTAAAAGATTGTTCCTGAGAAATTCTCTAAATCTGAAAGGTAAATCAGTATACGCTAGTTTCCTTCTATATTTCTGCGTGCATACGCTAGTTCAGTTCATAAAAACCACGTATGGAAATATGCTCAAAGAAAAGGTTGAATTTATTTTATAAACTCTAAATACTGATTCCCCCCCCCCCCCCCTCTCAGTATTTTTCCCAACAATTGGTATCAGAGCAGGTCCTTCTGAAAAAGCTTAGCCGCTAGAAGGAAGATCAAACAAGATGAGCAATCAAGATGGAACAACATCTATCAGGCCTCCGCTCTTCAACGGAAACAATTTAATCTTTTGGAAAACAAGGATGAGATCCTATCTTCAGTCTCTGGGAGCAGATGTATGGGCTATTGTTGAAGGAGGATATCAATATCCAGCCTCAGTACCAACAGATCCAATGGAAAGAAAGAATTATGAAACAAATGCAAAGGCAGTCAATGCTCTATTGGGAAGTCTAACTGAATCAGAATTTGTCAAAGTCATGCAGCTGGATACAGTAAAGGAAATATGGGACAAAATCATTCTAAGTTATGAAGGTGATGCAAAGGTAAAAAGTGCTAAACTCCAAACTCTCAGAATTCAATATGAGAATCTAAAAATGCATAATGAGGAGAGCATTGCAAATTTATTTTTACGTCTTGATGATATTGTAAATCGTATGAGAAATTTGGGAGAAAAAATAACTGAATCTACTTTGGTTAAGAAAGTTTTAAGATCACTAACGACAAAATTTGAGTCAAAAGTTTCTGCTCTAGAAGAAAAGCAGGATCTTCAAAATCTTACTGTGGTGCAACTTCATGGCATACTAACTGCATGTGAAATGAGAAGAGGAGGACCATCTGAAGTCAAAGAAGCCATCTTTAAAGCTTCTACAAAAGGGAAAGAAGTACAAGAGACAGAAGGATCAGGGTATATCTCAAAAGAAGATGAGGTAAATTTTGTAAAGAAACTCCAACTTGGCACAGGACGGTTCAGAGGTAACCTTCCTTTCAAATGTTTTGCCTGTGGAAGAGTTGGTCATTATGCTACTAAGTGTCCTCATAAAGAAACACATGAAAAAGGCAAGGAAGTAGCATGAAGGAATAAGAATCGGTTTAGCAGTAGAAAAAGTTACTATACTCATGAAGACAGTGATGGGTTATCTGACAGTGAGGAAGAATGTGAACAAGATCTTAGACTTCTCATGGCATTTGAAAAATAATCTAGAGAAGAAAATGATACTTTTATGTATGCTTTAGAGGACAATGATTTTCTTGATGAATTCAATCAACTCAAAATATGCTTAGAAGAAAGTAAAATATCCATAGAAACTCTGAAAAGTCAGCTTGAAGAAAATGAGAAACACAATGAGAAATTAGAATGTGAAATAGTAAGTCTAAGAAAAGAAATTAAGAAAGTGAAGACTTTGAATCTTAGATTTGCTAAAGGATTTGAAACCTTAGATGAGATTATCAAGGTACAACGTTCTCCTTTTATAAATACAGGTCTTGGATATATCGGAGAATCTTCTCATACTTCAGCACCAAATTATCTAAAAGCTGCCACAGCCAGTATACAACATTCTGCCACTCAGCAAGGGAATAAAGAATCTTCACAGGTAAAGCATGACCATCTCAATTCAAAGAACACTAACAAGAATACCTTTCAAAGAAACACCAACCAACAGGTAAATTCAAGCAGAAGATTTCATGATCGCAGAAATTTCTTCTTCAATGGACAATGTTTCTCATGTCACAATTTTGGTCATAAATTTGTTCAACGTGTTGCATATAAAACCATCATGAAAAGAGAAGCAAGAAAGAAAAGGATTGATATTGGAACAAAGAAGAATACCTATAACAAATTTTCTCCTCTTCAAAATGAAGTTGAATCTACTTATTGCAATAACTTTGGCCATGAAGGATCTAAATGCAGGAGCAAAGTCCAGCCGAAAGAGCATTTTCCTTCAAGCTCCAAAGTGTGGAAAAAGAAGGAATTGCAGGTTGAAAATTTTGGCATAGCTTTATTTGCAGAAGGAGAAAAAAATCAATGGTACATTGATAGTGGATGCTCAAAACACATGACAGGTGACAAAAACAAACTTCTTGCATATAGTGCTCTGGAAAAAGAAAAGAATGTTACATTTGGAAATGATACTCCTGTTGTCATTAAGGGAAAAGGGTCTGTTTTTCTAAAAGAAAAGGTGAAAGCTAATAATGTCATGTATGTGGATGGATTAAAGCATAACCTGTTAAGTGTAAGTCAAATGTGTTATCAAGGAACTGAAGTTGTCTTTAGTTCAAAAGAATGTGTGGTACGTGATCTTGATACAGGTAAAACAATTATAAAAGGAAACAAAACTCCAAGCAACCTGTATGTATTGAAGAACTGCAAAGAATAATGTTACTTGAGTAAATATTCAGAAAACTAACTATGGCATAGAAGGTTGGGGCATCTGCGCTTCTCTCAAATCAACAAATCAAGTAGACTTAAAGTTGTTCGTGATCTTCCCAATATTACTCTACCTGAAAGTATCATATGCAAATCTTGCCAATTTGGTAAGAAAACCATAGTGCAATTTAATGCCAAGGAAGGATCATCAAGTAAGCCTCTTGAACTCATTCATACTGACATATGTGGACCTGTGAGGAAAAATTCACCACGTGGTGAACAATACGATATCTTATTTATTGATGATTTCTCTAGAATGTGTTGGATTGGGTTGATTAAACACAAAGATGAAGTATTTGAGAAATTTTAGATCTTCAAAGCACTGGTTGAAAATGAATTAGATCTAAAAATCAAGTGTCTTAGATCTGATCGAGGAGGAGAATATACATCAGATGAATTCCTTGAATTTTGTGAACAACATGGCATAAAAAGACAATTTTCTGTAGCTAGCACTCCACAACAAAATGGCGTAGCAAAAAGAATGAATAGAACAGTTCAACAAATGGCTAGAGCTATGCTTGATGATTCCGGAACACCTGACACATTTTGGGGAGAAGCAACACATACAGCGGTAAATATTATTAACAAGGCACATGTTCATGTAAATAGTGATAAAACTCCATATGAACTATGGTATGGTAATCCTCACACTGTGAAGCTTTTTAGAGTTTTTGGAAGAAAATACTTTATAAAAAATAATGATGAAAAAATTGGCAAATTTGAACCCAGAGCAGATGAAGGAATACTTCTTGGTTACTCCTCTAGGAGTAGAGCATATAAATGTTACAATAAAAGACTTCGGAAGATTGTTGAATGTATTGATGTTGTTATTGATGAGTCTCCTGCAGCTCCAAAAGAAGAAAAACAAACAAAAGATGAAGACGATGATGACATATATCCTTCTACATCAAATAGAAATGATATAGACAGTGAACCCAATGAAGAACCCGAAGATGATTTATCTGAAAAAGCTCCATCCAGATATGTTCAAAAGAATCATCCAGAATCTCAAATTTTGGGAGAAAAGGGATCAAGTGTACAAACAAGAAGGACTCTTGTGGGATCTTCTAGCTATCTAGCATTTCTATCCACTATTGAACCACACAATGTCAATCAAGCTATCAAAGATGAATGTTGGATTCAAGCCATGAATGAAGAGCTTGATCAAATTGAAAAGAATCACACTTGGGAATTAGTACCAAGACCTCATGACAAAAATGTCATTGGAACTAAATGGATATTCAAAAACAAGTTAAATGAGAATGGGGATGTTATAAGAAATAAAGCTAGACTTGTTTGCAAGGGTTATGCTCAACAAGAAGGTATAGACTTTGAAGAAACCTTTGCTCCTGTAGCCAGACTTGAAGCCATAAGAATGTTTCTTGCTTATTCAAGCTTCCAACAAATTAGAGTTTATCAAATGGATGTTAAATCTACTTTTCTCAATGGTGATCTAGAAGAAGAAGTTTATATAGAACAACCAGAGGGATTCATTTTGGGAAATGATGAAAAACTTGTTTGTAGACTTAAAAAGGCTCTATATGGTCTCAAACAAGCTCCAAGGGCATGGTATTATCGTCTTGACAAATATCTTCATCAACAAGGATTTTCAAAGGGGTCTGCTGAAAGCAAATTATACACAAAAACTGAAAATGATAAACTATTGATTGTGGTTGTATATGTTGATGATATCATTTTTGGAAGTAATGAAGAATCTATGAGTCAGAAATTTGCTTCTGTTATGCAACAAGAATTTGAAATGTCTTTAATTGGGGAACTAACATTATTTCTTGGCTTGCAAGTGCAACAAACAACAGATGACATATTCTTATCACAAGAAAAATATCTTAAGCAGATTCTGAAGAAGTATGGCATGGAATAGTGCAAACCTGTAAGTACACCAATGATAATCGGATGTAATCTCAGTTCTCATGATGATTCTCCCACGGTGAATCAACTAGAATATAGATCTATGATAGGAAGTCTACTTTATCTCACTGGGACTAGACCAGACATTATGCATGCAGTTGGGATTGTTGGACGATTCCAAGCTAATCCAAAAGAGTCTCACCTTCAGGCTGTCAAAAGAATATTCAAATATCTACAAGGAACTCAAGACTTTGGACTATGGTATCCAAAGAATGCTGATCTCACTTTTCATGCTTACACTGATGCAGATTGGGCTGGAAATGTTGATGATCGGAAAAGCACTAGTGGTGGTGAATTCTATATGCGGCCTCGGTTAGTATCTTGGTTCAGCAAGAAGCAAAGCTCTATTGCCTTATCTACAACAGAAGTAGAATATGTGGCTGCTGCATCATGTTGCACTCAACTTCTTTGGATGATGCAAACCTTACAAGACATTCAAATCAAATGTTCACCTCCTATCTCCATTATGTGTGATAATACAAGTGCCATCACTATCTCAAATAACTTGTTATGCATTCCAATACCAAGCACATTCCCATTAAGTATCACTTCTTACGTGAACAAGTGCTTGAAAAAAAGGTGAAGTTGGAGTATGTTCCCTCCAAAGAACAAGTTGCTGATATATTTACCAAACCTTTACCCAGGGAAGTGTTTGAATATCTCAGACAGAAGTTGGGAGTAGTCTCTGCCATGCAGAAGATCAAATCTACTTAAATATGAAGATTAACTTGGATACGCGGATTTCCTGGAGGACAGTCACATATATATGCGAGTTTATACATAGAAAAACGCGTATGGGTGTTTGTTGACAAAATTTCTTTTGGGTTGACATTATTCAGCACAGATGTGGTGCTGTTGGGTATCTCTGGTGATGTTTCAGCTCTCATATTTCTGTTTCATTCTCTGATATTTGATGAATATGCCTTGATGATTTTCTGTTGAAAGTGTTCAGGATGCACAAGCTAAGGGGGAGCCTTGGTCATATGGAAATGATGCATTGTTGGCATTCTAATTATTTGTTGTGGTCTGATCTTATGCTTGAGATTCTTTGGTCTTGATTGTATAAGTTATTTCTATAATCTAATGAAAAGGTCATGTTGAGACCTATGATGTAAATTGTTATATTCAGTCATGTAAGGACTTCTTCAAATTTGTAAACCCACTTGGTTGGGTAGTTGAGTCAAAATGTGTACACCCACTTGGTTGGGTGCTTGAGTCTCATATGTAAATCCACTTGGTTGAATATTTGATGTAAGTACGAGTCCTTGGTGATAGGAAAGGTCATAGAGTCATGTAATTCATTTAAAAATATGTTTGAAGATTCAGCATGAACTCAGGGGGAGCATGGTAACTTTAGTGCACATCAGATCTACAGAGCTCTTCTTTCCACAAGAGAAGAAAAACCTTGTTTTGGTTTTTATCCGCCCTTTGCCCTTGATGTCAAAGGGGGAGAGTATCATGGTGTTTGAATAATGGTTACAATCAATGTATCTATCTGTTGTGGTGATCAAACACCATCATGGTTGCCATCAAGTCCAAAGGGGGAGATTGTTGACAATATGATGCAATGTGTTGTCCTTGATGGCAACCTACTTGATGAAGTTGTCCTTGATGGAAACCTACTTGATGAGTTTCATTTTGATAGCAACCTATTTGTTAAATATGTAAAAATGATGTATCTATACATCAGTTTAGAAGTAGCAGAAAAAGGAATTCCAGTAAGTGTCAGAGAAATGACAAATATAATATGTCACAATGTATACGCTACTTTTATGAAGGAAACCCACGTATGGATTCAATGTATACACTAATTTTGTGAAGGAAACCCGCATATACATTCAGGACGAGTATATACGCATCTATTTTGAAGAGAAATCGCGTATACACGTGGATACGAACGCTCCAAGTCGCATAAGCCTTTTGCGCTCTAAAAACTATGATACCTAGGGGCATTACCATGGTATTGGCCCACTATATTGAGCGCTGGATTATCTATTTGATCCTGTCCAGGAATACCATCTGCGGTTGAGTGGTTTTGACTCATGGTATTGATAAAGGCTAAAACTATATAAGGAGAAGAGGATCATAGTGCAATGTGTGCATGTGTAAGGGTTGTTGATGAATAAATTTCTCTATGGAATATCTACATAGATGAACTCTGGTCTTAATTGATAGATCTGAATCTATGATGCACCCATGGATCTGATGATGGTTCAAGATCTCTAGATCTGATGATGATGAATCTCTAGAATGACCTACTGAAGGAATGACGAGGAACTAGCGCAATTCTGCTGAAGAAAATGAATAAATCTGGGTAAGCCTTATAGATCTGGTCTGTTCTGCAAAATTTATTCTTTACAGATCTATACGCTATTTGGTTTCATCGAAAGCGCGTATATACGCGAGTTTTCTTAATGAAGAGTGCGTATGGCAGTTAGGGTTTTCTGAAGAATAAAATACACAGAAGTATATGCAGGTTTATGTATAGGGAAGCGCGTATATATGTGGCTTCAGTAAAGCAAAGTAGTGTATGCTATTTGAATTAATGAAGGTTTAGGGTTGAATTTGTATCTGCACATCTATTCTGAAGTGTGGGTTATTTATGATATTCTGGTTACAGTGGTCTCACTGTTCTGTTTGAAGTTTTGGGCAAAGTATGTTTGATGTTAAGTGAAGGGTAGTGTTGAAGCTATTTGATCCAGTATGAAAATTGATGAAACGTGGTCTGCAGTGGGTCTGAAGGTTGAAGCCTTTAGTATGGAAGTAGAAGCTTTTAGCTAGTAGAAGCTGGTGTTGACATCAGGGGGTCGAAGCTCCCTTCCAGGAGAGGCCGGTAAACGAGTTCAGGGGGTTGGAGCTCCCTTCCAGTTGCAACTGGAAAACGAGAGAAGGTTGCAGCCTTTTGTAGGTAGAAGCCTGCGTAGTGGTATAAGTCTGCATCAATACAATGTTGTAAAAGGTTTTCTATATAATAAATATTAAAGACAGAGATGACAGCAGCGGTGGTTTTCTCCCGAATTGGTTTTCCACCTTAAATATTGGTGTTCATGTGTGTGATGCTTTATATTGTTGATTACTGCTCATAACTTCTGATTATCTAGCCTTATTCATATCTGATAAATACATTTTAAAGACTGTTCTTGAGAAATTCTCTAAATATGAAAGGTAAATCAGTATACGCTAGTTTCCTTCTATATTTCCATATGCATACGCTAGTTCAGTTCATAAAAACCGTGTATGGAAATCTGCTGAAAGAAAAGGTTGAATTTATTTTATAATCTCTAAATACTGATTCACCCCCCGCATTTTTCCCAACAATGCCAACTCTAACTTAAGCACTGAAATGAAATGTGTGTCTTAGTAATTATAATGATTAAAATTGCAAGGCTATGTGTATGTTAGTGCTCAACTTGGAGTTAACACGTGATAAAAATAAAATATTCTCTAAATATTAAAGAAATGTCAACTATTTATGCATATTTAATTAGTTGTCCATATGACCTAATATAATTTCATGTTAAGTAATTATAAGTAAAAAAAATATGAGTAATATGTTTAAACCTTAAAATTTTCAAAAATATTTTAACACGTTACTTAAATAAATTATTTGAAGATCTATGTTAACCAATTGATGTGAATATGAACTTCATATAAAATATTTTAATGTTGTATATAATAAAATATCTTATATAGGTTATGAATAAAATATTTTAATATGAATTAATATTAAAGTATACTTAGAAATATATATCATTCAGGCATACAATTTAAACACTGAAAAATTAGACATTGTTTTCTTTCACTCTAAAATAAGTTTGCACCTAAAGAAATTTGATCCCCCTTTGCTCATATTAGATCTATGCTTAGGATATATCTATTCGAATAACATTTAAATTACAATTATAATTTTATTTTTTTTGTAAGCTAGGAGGGACTACATCTTCATCATCATGTCCAACATATATCACCCTGACCAGGGCGAGGAATTGAATCGGCGACTTCATATAAAATAGTGCCTTAACATAGCACCCTATCGTCTATCTAAAACCCCGTACAATTATAAATTATCATTATATAGATTATTTAATTATATAATTTATTATATTAATAAAAAAAAAATATTCTCTATAAATATAAAAAATATATCATATCTTATATAAAGAAATTATAGAAAGTTAGGTTAAGTCTCTTGAACATACTGCTAAACATATAAGGACTTAGGAAATGAGATCCTTATAAATGTAACAAGGTGGTAGGGACCTTACTATGAGTTCAATGAGGCACTTTAAGTTGTAACGCGGTGGCAGGGGCATTATAATTTCCTAGAAGGTTTCCATAAGTGTAAAGTGTTATCATGAATTAAATGAGCTAAATTTTTGTTGCAACACGGTGGCACTGACATTATATTGCCTTGTAGTAGGCCTCCATGAGTGGCAAGGTACACCCTCAATTACATGCTTATTATTGTAAGGAAGGTTGAATAAGCATGCTTTTTAATGACAAGTATATTGGTTTATGTTTATAGAATTGATTTAGTTTTTTAATGACAAGTATGTTATTTATTCACTTATACTCTTTAACTGATACTCTTTAACCTTTGGTCAAAACTGTTTACTACTGTAAATAAAATCTGTTTTGACTATCATTTAGAAAACAATTTTCTTTCTTCCTTTCACCTGCTTGTTTTTATCCTTCACAGTAAATCTGTAAGAGCTTGCCAATCCTCATTTTTAGGAATCTGAATATTCTCTAATTTCCTAAAATTCTCATCAGCTTCTGTATATCTAGAAAATGTGGGCTTGATGAAAAATAAGTGCTTGGTATCATACTGTAAGTAAAATAAATCTTCAAAACTTTTAAGCAATAATTTTCCTGTGGGGATGCCTTGACCTGTTGGTTTATTCACCTGTTCCTTGGCATATTCTCTTATCTTCTTGCCATAATCATTTTGAGGCATTAATTTATCATTAATAACCATGATATCAGGAAGTCCCTTTTGCCTCAAATTTGTGAATTTAACCATAAATCTAGTTATAGCAGTATTCATACCTTCACATTTTTCTTCAAGCTGCGACATCAAATTTCTCTTTGTTGTGACTTTCTTGATTTCTAGGATAGTGGCAGTTCTATCTATTATTTTGAGCTCTTCTAATTCCTGTCTATTCTTGTTGTTGAGGAAATTTATTAATCTTACATCCTGTTCTGGTTTGTCAGCCAAATTAGTTTGTCTCTTTTGGATTTCAGCTTGAGCTGCCAATAATAACTCTCTTTGCTCAAACATTACCTGAATTGAAGGCCATACATCATGGATGGCTTCAATTACATTATTCCATAGGTAATTTTTTATGTATGATATTTGATCCTTCAGAGTTAATTCTTTTTGTAACTTCTTTACCTCTTCACTCAATCTGTTGGCATTTTGTTCACGTATTTTAGCATATATCTGAGTTGATTTATTTGTCTTTTCAAGATTTTCAATCATCTTTTTTAGCCTGTTAATTTCATTTTTCATCAAAGATATCTCTTCCATTGCTTTTACTATCTTACTGGCATCATCTGTAGGCCGTACTGTTGTAGTAGATGATTAAGTGGCTGATGTAGTTGAAGAAGTCACTGGCATTGTGACGCAGTCACACAAAACTGGAAGTCGCCAAGGAGATTTTGTTCACAGAGACGTGGCTCTGTCGCATTCCCCTTTCGTTATCCCACGTGGATCTGTTAATTTTCCTTTGGTTTTATTTGTGAATTTCAAAGAAATTGACGAATAAATAATTTCACAACAAATTTCCAATTGTATCTTCTGGATTATACATGTATATATATATCTGAACCCTCTAATCAATGGTTATGCCTTTGGCCTTATATAACTGTTCCCGAACTTTTTATGACTATTTCAAACTTTTGCAAACTTTATAATAAACCTTTTATATTTGATTTATAACCCGAATAAATCATTCAACAATTATAAACAACTGGCTTTGGAATAACACGTAGATCCGGCCCCACCTATATCCTGTGTACCAACCAACGTGGGCGTCGTACCTGACTAAATATCGTGCATCTATGTCGAACTAGGACCGCCCGATGACCTCCTCTCGAATCAACGGCTCGAACTCATTCCGCTCGGCGAATTTGATCCTGTCGTTAACGCGCAAAATATACGGAAAGGTGGTTTCGTCGGATGTCAAATCTGCTACGTGTCGATTCCTGTATGGAATCGCTCCACACTCCGGTAATACCGCCTCCATGCCAAAGGTGGTGCGGAACGGGGAAACCCGACTTTGGAAATCCGTTCCGGTTTTCCTGCTACAGTAATAAACTACGGTTTCGTCGGGGTTCAAGCTTCGTTGTATCGATCAACTCCGGGTTTCAATATGGTTTATTCGATAGAATTTGACGCAACTATGCAATAAAATAGGGTTATTCTTTTATACGGGAAAATTCACCAATATTAACCATGATTTTCTATACAGAGCAGGCCACGAGGGTTTTTTAAATGTGCAGGGATTATTCAAATGGATTTGGAAATCAATCAACAGAGATAGGGGAAATCATGCAGGAGTTCATCACTTCTCAATTAGACAATCTTTTCACACTTAATAATTTGGCACGATACTGAGGAAATGCACATAACTATTTAATTGGAATCGATTTGAAATACACAGAGTTACTGCAGAATTCCTCTATTCTTTCTCTTCTCGTCTATATCTCCCTCATACATTCGAGGTTTTACAATTATATACATAGATTGATGACCCTTCGGTTCCTCTATGAGGACCGTTCCGGAAACCAAAATCCTAATTACAATTTATTCAATAACTGAACTGACAGCTAGACAAACTGAGCTGTTCGACTTCCTCTGACTCTAATTAATCTAAATAATTACAATCAGCTAAGGTATTGACCCCTAGCTATAATAATTCGAATGTTTCCAAACCCTCCTAGCCACAACATGTGCACAAAACTTCCTACATTGCTGGCCAGTGTCTAATACCCCTGCATCAGACTCCTGAGGGCAATCTTCTTCATGGGCTCCTGTCCATGAGCTCTTCCATTGATCTGCCTATCTTCTGTAACATTCCTTCAGTCATCCAAGTGGCATCTTCCTCTGGTTTGTCCTTCCATTTTATCAAGTACTGAAAGTACTCTTGTCCTCTGGTCCTTCTGAACACTCTCTTGTCCAATATCTTTTCTGGTTGCAAAGGCTGTGCTGAAGGTAGCTGCTCCTTCCACTCAATCTGTTCCTTGTCTGCTGATATTTCTTCTGTACCATCATCTTCGTGCTTGTAAAAATCTGCAACATTAAAAATGGGAGATATTCCAACATCAGGTGGCAATTCAATCTCATAAGCATTTGCAGAAAACTTTCTAAGTATCTTGCATGGCCCAATCTTTTTGAACTTCAATTTATTATACTGCTTCTTTGGGAACCTCTCCTTTCTCAAGTGTGCCAAAACCAAGTCTCCTACTTCAAAATGAACTTCTTTTCTGCTCAAGTCTGCTCTGTTTTTGTATTTGATGCTACTGCCTTGTAGTTGATGTTTCACTTGTTCATGTATGGCTTGGATCTCTAAAGCAAATTCTTCACCATCTGCACTCCTTAACTCTGCTCTTCCCAGATTTCTTAATTATGATATTCCTCTGGGATGCATTCCATAAACAATATGAAATGGACTCTGCCCTGTGCTTTTGTTTGGTGAATCATTATATGCATATTATGCCTGAGGCAAAATATGATCCCACTGCTTGGGATGTTCTCCTGCAAGACTCCTCAACAAATTTCCCAAACTCCTATTCACTACCTCAGTTTGTCCATCAGTCTGGGGATGATAAGCTGAGCTGAAACTCAGTTTAGTGCCAATTTTCTTCCATAGTGTCCTCCAAAAATGACCCACAAATCTGGTGTCTCTGTCTGAAACAATACTCTTGGGCAACCCATGAAATCTAACAACTTCTTTGAAAAACAAGTTAGCAACATGGGTGGTATCACTAGTTTTATAGCATGGAATAAAATGTGCCATTTTGGAGAATCTTTCTACCACAAAAAAGGCTGCATCATTCCCTCTCTGAGTCTTGGGCAATCCTAGAACAAAATCCATACTCACCATGTCCCAAGGCCTGTCTGGAATAGGCAAGGGAGTATACAATCCTGCATTCTGGCTCCTTCCTTTGGCATATTGACAAATCTTGCAATTCTTCACAAACTTGTCCACTTCTGTTCTCATCTTGGGCCAGAAATAAAAGTGACTCAGCTGCTCATAAGTCTTATCAGTACCAAAGTGTCCAACAAGTCCACCACTATGCTTTTCTTTGATCAAATTTTATCTCATGGAACATTTTGGTATACACAGTTGGTTCTTTCTGAATAACAAGTCTTCCTACAGAAAAAAATCCAGCCACTGACTTCTATCTGTTAGAACAGGGTTACTACATGCTTCAAATGCTTCTTTAAAATCAGGATATGTTTTATACAATTCTTTGAGAAAATCGAATCCTGCAACTTCAAAATTAGTCTCTTGAACAAGAAAATGTCTCCTACTCAAAGCATCAGCTACTTTATTGGCTTGGCCACTTATATGTTTCAAAACAAAATTAAAACTTTGGAGATACTCAACCCATTTAGCATGCTTGTGTTTCAACTTGGGCTGTTGTACAATATACTGCAAATCATGATTGTCAGAATATAATACAAATTCTCTGGACATCAAATAGTGCCTCCACTTCTTCAGTGCTTGAACAATTGCATAGAATTCCTTCTCATAAGAGGAATACTTTCTCCTGGTGTCATTCAAATTCTCACTGGAATAGGCTACAGGCCTATCATCGTGACTAAAAACAGCTCCAATGGCCTCCCCACTGGCATCACATTTTACTTGAAATGGTTTGGTGAAATCACGCAGAATTAAAACAGGCTTCTCTGTTATCTTTTTCTTCAAAACTTTAAAATTTCTCTCTGCTTCAGCAGTCCACTTAAATGGCTGTTTGCTCTTCTTTATGGTCTCAATTATGGGTGCATTAATCTTACTGAAGTTTCTTATAAACTTTCTGTAAAAACTAGCAAGTCCATGGAAACTTCTTACCTCAAAAACATTCCTGGGTGAAGGCCGATACAATTGCCTTAATCTTTTCTGAGTCCATCTTCAATCCTTCTGCAGAAACAACGAAACCCAAATACACCAGCTCTTCCTTCATGAATGAACATTTCTTCAAATTTATTAGCAATTTCTCTTGGTGCAGTTTCTTCAAGACATGATTAAGATGCCTTAAATGTTCTTCCTTAGTTCTGCTGAAAACTAAAATATCATCCAGATATACTATCACAAATTTACCAATGAAATCTTTCAATACTTCATTCATAAGTCTCATAAAAGTGCTAGGTGCATTTGATAACCCAAAAGGCATTACCATCCATTCATACAGTCCTTCATTTGTTTTAAAGGCAGTTTTCCACTCATCACCCTCTCTTATTCTAATCTGATGGTATCCACTCTTTAAATCTATCTTTGAGAAGTATTTAGCACCACTCAAACAGTCCATCAAATCTTCAATTCTAGGCAAAGGGAATCTGTACCTGATTGTGATCTTATTGATTGCTCTGGAATCAGTACACATCCTCTAGCCTCCATCTTTCTCTGGGCTCAATACTGCTGGTACTGCACATGGACTCAGACTTTCTCTAATCAGTCCTTTGTCCACCAATTCCTGTACTTGTCTCCTAATTTCTTCATTTTCCTTGGGAGTCATTCTGTAGGCTGCCTTATTTGGCATATTTGAACCAGGGATGAAATATATCTGATGGCTGATCTTTCTCATAGGTGGCAGCTCATCAGGTAAATCATCCACAATAATGTCACAATATTCATCTAGCATCTCTTGAATTTCTACTGGTAAATCAGAAATATTTGTGGAAGTAAGAACTACTTTAGGCTTACAAACTAAAGCAAAGCTTACCTCCTCTTCTTCTATCTGCTGCAGATATTCCTTCCTGCTCAGCAACAAGGTCTTTGGATCAATCACTCTGCTGGATGGCTCTCCTTCTTCCATGGGAATCAATATATGATGTACCCCATCTTTGAAGAACTTGTAAGTGTTCTTCTTGCCATCATGCACTGCTGCTCTGTCAAACTGCCAAGGTCTACCCAGCAATATATGACACGCATCCATGGGCATTACATCACACAAACCTTGTCCTTGTATTTTCCCATTTGCAGCTCTATTTCACACTGTTCTTTCACAACCAGCTGGTGCCCTTTATGCAGCCAGGACACCCTGTAGGGAGTGGGGTGCTCCCTAGTCTTTAGCTTCAGTTTTTCTATCACCTCAGTGGAAACCAAATTGTCTGTGCTGCCACTATCAATGATTAGCTGGCAGCATTTCCCTTGGACTTTGCATATGCTCCTAAACAAAGTCTTCCTTTGTGCAGGTTCGGTGACTTCTTTGGTTTGTTTCAACAGGACCTTATTAACCACCAAGGACTCTCCCCTCTCTGGAAGAAATTTTTCTTCAATTTCTGCTTCTTCTTCAATATCGGTAACAACAACATTTCTTGGACCAGCACCCAAATTCTCTGGACATTCATAGTGCTTGTGTCCCACTCCTTGACATCTATAACACCTCAGCTCTCTGCCTCTGCCTCTGTCCCTGCCTCCTCTTCCTCTTCCTCTGTAAGAACCCCTTCTGCCCCTTGCATCATCCTCTGTATATGCATTCTGAGGTGAGCTACTGTCAGCTCCATCCTTGGGTGTAGGCTTTCCTCTACCACCCTGACTTCCCTTCCCACGGAAAGTACCTCTCTTCTTGGCAGACTGTTTCCTCAGGAGTTTCTCCTCTGTTTCAAGGCCATCTGGTATGCCTCTTCCACTATCTTAGGAGACAAGAGACCAATCTTATCTTGGATCTCCAGCTTGAGACCATTCACATATCTGGCAGTCTTTTCTAGTGTATCTTGGAATTGCCCAGCTCTTATGCTCACTCTATAGAACTCCTCAGTGTATTCTTTTACTGTGAGCAACCTCTGTCTCAGGTTCTGCATTTGTCTATACAATGTCAGCTGGTAATCAGTAGGTAATAATTTACCTTTTAATTGAGCCATCATTCTGGTCCAGCTCTTGATAGGTTGCTTGCCAACTCTCCTCCTTTCTGCCCGCACTCCATCCCACCAAAGTGCAGCATGTCCTTTCAGCTTTGTCACTGCAAACTTGACCCTTTTATCTTCACTTATTTCTTCATAATCGAAGCACTTGTTTAATTTGTTTATCCAGTCCACCAGCTCTTCTGGATTCAGTCCCCCTACATAGCTCGACACTTCAATTCTGGGCCTAACTGCAGATCCCAGAACAGTTCTCAGGAGCCTCAAGTCAGGAGGAATTTCCACATTTTCTTCTGCTTCTTCCGTTTCAGGTTCGCTGATGTCTTCAGGATCTCTAGGTTGTCTTTGTTCCATGGCATCTAGTCTGGCCTCGACCCTCTGCAACATTCCCAACACCTCAGCGTTGGCAACAGGTCTTCTCCTGCCAGCACCTCTACCAACTCGGATCGCCATGTCAGCAAAACAACGTCAACCAGCTCCGATACCACAAATGACACAGTCACACAAAACTGGAAGTCGCCAAGGAGAGTTTTTTCACAGAGACGTGGCTCTGTTGCATTCCCCTTTCGTTATCCCACGTGGCTCTATTAATTTTCCTTTGGTTTTATTTGTCAATTTCAAAGAAATTGATGAATAAATAATTTCACAACAAATTTCCAATTGTATCTTCTGGATTATACATGTATATATATATTTGAACCCTCTAATCAATGGTTATGCCTTCGGCCTTATATAACTGTTCCCGAAATTTTTATGACTATTTCAACCTTTTGGAAACTTTATAATAAACCTTTGATATTTGATTTATAACCTGAATAAATCATTCAACAATTATAAACAATTGGCTTTGGAATAACACGTAGATCTGACCCCACCTATATCCTGTGGACCAATCAACGTGGGCATCGTACCTGACTAAATATCGTGCATCTCTGTCGAACTAGGACCGCCCGATGACCTCCTCTCGAATCAACGGCTCGAACTCATTCCGCTCGGCGACTTTGATCTTGTCGTTAATGCGCGAAATATACGGAAAAGTGGTTTCATCAGATGTCAAATCTGCTACGTGTCGATTCCTGTATGGAATCGCTCCACACTCCGGTAATACTGCCTCCGTGCCAAAGGTGGTGCGGAACGGGGAAACTCGCCTTTGAAAATCCGTTCCGGTTTTCCTGCTACAGTAATAAACTACGGTTTCGTCGGGGTTCGAGCTCCATTGTATCGATCAACTCCGGGTTTCAATACGGTTTATTCGATAGAATTTGATGCAACTATGCAATAAAACAGGGTTATTCTTTTATACGGGAAAAGTCACCAATATTAACCATGATTTTCTATACAGAGCAGGCCACGAGGGTTTTTTAAATGCGCAAGGATTATTCAAATGGATTTGGAAATCAATCAACAGAGATAGGGGAAATCATGCAGGATTTCATCACTTCTCATTTAGACAATCTTTTCACACTTAAGAATTTGGCATGATACTGAGGAAATGCACAGAACTATTTAATTGGAAGCGATTTGAAATACACAGAGTTACTGCAGAATTCCTATATTCTTTCTCTTCTCGTCTATATCTCCCTCATACATTCAAGGTTTTACAATTATATACATAGATTGATGACTCTTCGGTTCCTCTATGAGGACCGTTCCGGAAACCAAAAGCCTAATTACAATTTATTCAATAACTGAACTGACAGCTAGACAAAATGAGCTGTTCGACTTCCTCTGACTCTAATTAATCTAAATAATTACAATCAGCTAAGGTATTGACACCTAGCTGTAATAATTCGAATGTTTCCAAACCCTCCTAGCCACAACATGTGGACAAAACTTCCTACATTGCTGGCCAGTGTCTAATGCCCCTGCATCACATTGCAGTAGCCAGTGGTTCTTTGGGTGCCAAATTTTCTCCTAAAGTTGAAGGCACTGCTGCAGTGATGACTGGGATGACTGTAGGAATCACTTGTTCTTTTAATGTCTCCTTTTCTTGGATACGTTGGTCCATCTGTATTTCCATTTCCTTAATCTAAGCTGTCAGCTGAAGTATTAAACTCATCATTTCATCGTTTTCCTTCTGTTCCTGTAAGACTTCCTTTGTCTGAGGATGCTCACTTTGAGGAAGTTTGAGTTGTTTCCTTAATGCTGCTATATCCTCATTTTTCTTTTTTACCAATGCTTCTGCTACTTTAATTTTTGTAGGATCATATCCTATCTGCAATACTAAATCTTCTAAGGCTTTTATCCTTAGATCCTTTGCATATAATGAAGCTTTATCCATCTTCATTTGATCTTGCATATTAGAGATGGTGTTTTGAAGCTTATAAGCACTCATAGCTTTTGTTTTGACTGTGGAATATAACATCTCTGAGGTTTGCCTGTGAAACTCCATTTGATCTAATTCATAGATTATGTCTGTAGCTACTTCTAGATCAACTGTCTTATAGTCAGCAACTGTCTTCGACACTGATACTATGGGTTGTAATATATACATAATCAATTTTTTACTTGAGTAATCAAATGCTGATAAGAATCTGTTTTGATTACCTGGCTTTTGTTTCAAAAACTGAGAGTAAATTTCAGTTTTGATTTCCTCATTCTTCAACTTGATTTGCTTGTATCTCTCCTTAATATCCAAATCCTTTTCCTCAATTGAATGTGAGGAAGAAGCCTCCATACTTTTATGCCTATCCATCATCTGTATATCTTCATTATTTAGTTGTTCTTTATTCTGATTTGGCTCACTAATAACTACAGTAGCTACATTTGTCTTTGGAAAACTTGTGTTGGTATTTAAGGGCTCTGTTTCTTCAACATTTATTGTCACTTTACCTTTACCTGCTGTATCTAATTTTGGCCTTTTATTGTAAATGATCTTGAACTTTGTTTCTATTGTAGTCTCTGCCACATATGCAACTTCTTCCCTTATTCTTTTGATGGATTTATCTGGTTGATTTACAGTCTCTAAGGTATGACTATTATTACCTTTGCTTACTGCATCTAATAATGTATTTTCAATCCATTCAAGCTAATTGGAAAACTTTTCCATTTCTATTTTAGCTTCATGTATAATGGGTGTTAGTTTGCATTTTACCCCGAGCTTGCTCAAGATCCCTTGTGGATCATAGTTCCAAGGGAAACTCTCTTCAAATTTATATTCCAGTAGTTGATTTGCTACTTCCTTTTTTGCATCTCTGTGATTACATATGAATGGCCCAATTTGATTTTTAAGTTTGAATTGGGTCTTCTTCTTGGTTGCCATGAAATTGATTGAATCAGAGTTTAGGATCTGTCGGATATACTCCAAGGCAAAGATCCTCATTGACGAATGTTTGGACAACTTGTAAGGCAACAAGTTTGACCCAAAAACTCTAATTTCAATATATTTCTCATAATACCAATCACCAACTTTACTTTTCTTTGATAACTGCAATATTTTCTTCATTTCCTCACTTATTCTAGGTTGATCTATTTTGGTCAACATGGTGATCACTGGATGTAAAAATAACTCTGCAAACTCTGAATAACTGAAATTTGTACCTTATTTTCTGAGTATGGATGTCCAAAAGATGACAGATAAAGGTTTTCCCTCTATGTCCAGCTTTTGAAGTGAAATTGGAAAGCTATTTTCTTGGAAGTAAAGAAACATGTGGAAAAGATATGAGGTATATCTGAATACTCCCTCAAGCTGTAAATTAGTCAATTGATAGTGAATACTATCATCAATGAAACCAGCATAAACAAAGATAACTGAAGGTGGTTGACCTGGAGAAAATGTGGACAAGAATCCCAAGATAGACTCATTAGTGTGCTCATCAGTGAAATACCCAAGTATGAAGGAAAACATGGAGATTACATGCCTCGAACCTTCAGGGAATTTAGTAGTTGGATATGGAGGATTTAGCTTGGGAATTTCAACATGCAGAGGCATAAAAGTATGAGAAATCATGAACCTTTTAGGAAAATCTAGGCCAATGTATAGCTTGGTGAGGGCCTCAATAGACAAAGGGACTGCTTGGGGGTCTGGTTGAAGCTGCAACATTTGGTTAATTGACTCTGCAATGATGGTAAATAGGACTTCTTTACGGGAATTCACAATAGCTCTTTATTCAGGAATATAGTATTGGTGACATAATCTGATAATTTCCTAACAAGGGTGAGTCAATGGGACTACATACTTGGTCAAATTGGATTCCCAAATATGAATTTCTTCTTGATCATCTAAAGACTTCTCAAAGCACCAATTATGGATATCTAATAGGTTGAATTCAACTATTGGATCTGCTATTTTGTAATCAATATCAGCAAGGGGAATGTGTTCAATATCAACAACTGGGGGTTGTAATGGATTAACAACAACTGCAGTATTTGGAGTCATGGAAAGAGTAGGTTTAGGAGCTTTAGAACCTTTAGGCTTGCTTATACTCTATTTTTAGGCATCTTGGTTTGCTTTTGCAAGTTTAAACAGTTTGCAGAGGCAATTTTACTATAACATAGGCTTAATTGGGCAAATTTGGAAAAATAGAGTATCTTTTTTGGTTTTCTGCTCAATTAGGTTTATCACAAAATTTCTGAGACTTTAAAACTGGTCTTAAAAAAAAATAGGGGTTTTCTGAGTTTCTTGACTGAGAAATGGGGCTAAAACTTTGTTGAAAAGGGTTATAGAGGATTCAAAGTACTTGCAAAGGTTTTATGGCCTTTTAGAGCTTGAAATGGATCATTAAACTGTGAAAAAATTGATAAATTTCCTTGAAATAGCGTGTAGCAGACAAATAGGGTTTCTGGGAAAAATTTGCCAGAGTTTGGCCTATTTTTGGGACTTTTGGGCAATTAATTTCTAAATTTCGAGGATTGTTTATTCTTTATAAGTCTTTAAATTTGATTGTAGGTTCGATTTTTAGAAAAATACCTGTTTGTATTGCAGGTATCGGCTTTTAGAAGATTTTATGAGGTTCTGGTTGAGTTGTTGGTTACAGTTGCTTATCTGGAGCAAGGCGCATCTTTCTCAGCAGTCTTCAAAGGCGTATTTTGGTAAATTTCAAAGGTTTCGGGCATAAAAATGGCAATTTTAATAGGGTTTTTACAGTTGGGAGGCAATGTAGTGGGTTTAAATGTGCAAATAAACAGTTAAATGCCTTACCAAAGGTTTTATTAAAAAATTACAGTTGCATTAAATGTAGGTCTTATCAGGAGGGCGGTTTCGAAATTTCAAAGGGATAGAAAACCAGTGGTTATCGCGCAGGTTTCTGGTGCTAAACGGTTTTAAACTAAACCCACACGATCCAATGGCTGAAGGGCACGTGGAGGAGAGAGGAAATGTAAAACAACCCATTTCACGCAGCTTTTGCATTTGGGCAATCGTGAATCTATTCTGTGCGATTTGGGATATTGATTGTCGGATTTGAGAGTCGAATGCGAATGGTTGGGATTAATTTGAGAGTTGCATTGAAATGGGATGTGGGACCGGGCTTTATATGTATGCGGATACATTTAAAACTTTATGATATATCTGAGGGGTAAAGGTTTAATGTATATATAGCGAAAAGAGCGTTAACTTTTATAAAAGTGTATTTTAATAAAAGTTAAGCCTTATGTCTTATATAATATGGCGGGGGAAAATATAATACATTCAAAGAATTTATAAAATGTTTTTTAATGAAAGATATGCGGGGCGAGTTTTAGTTTATTATATAGTTTTTAAACCTTTTCAATAGTTTAAAGACCATAGGGGCGGGGTATTTGAATAATGATAGTTTTTAGACCAAAGGGCTTATAGTTTTGGGAATTTTTATTTGCGCACATGGGGATAATAGAATTTGGTCTTAAACATTAAAATAGTGGGTTTTTGGGGTATTTTAAATATAAGGGAATTAATATATACGGGAGGGTACTTCTTAGGGATTTAATAAAAATATGTTAAAATTTAATATGAAAGGGTAGTGAAATGTAATATAAACACATTTTATCTCCAAGTAAAGTGTATATGATAGACAAAGAAAAGGAGTGTTGTCTTATTAATATTTTACACTTTAACTTAGGACAAATTGTATTTTAGGGGTTTTATGAATGCTTTTGAAGGAATGAAGTTAATTATTTTAGGGTTACAATTTTACTAAGTAAGAATGTGTCTTTACTTAGGAAAAAGGGGTTTTAATGTATGAATGAAGGGTTAATGATGATAAATGTGGGTTTAACATAAGAACTCAATATTTTTAACTAGCCAGTGATCAAGCCTTGGGTCCGGTCCCAAAAAAAGTCAGAGAAATGCTTTGAGCCTGTTTGACTGATAGATTATAATATTGAATACTTATAGGGGAGGGGAAATTAGTGATTCTGCCCAATGATGTTTTATTTACATCATTGTTTCACTGCTTTCTACCTACCCAACCTTATTTCTAACATTTTTTCTTCATTTTGTAGGTGCATTTAGGCTTGCAACCTTAAAACATTTTTCTTTCAAAGCATAAAACTATCTAAGTCTACCTTATTTCATCCGAAGGCACAGATTACACTGTTGAGCTCCTCATTATTCTCTACCTATCTACTAATTTGTCAAGTTTAAACTGTTTGACAAATCTTTATTCTCTATCTAAAACATGAAATTGAAAGCATGAAAAGTTAAGATTAAATTGTTTAACTGATCATGGATTATTTCATTTATTGACACTTTGCACATAATCATTATTCTTGCAGTAAAGTAAAAGTAGTGGAATTTGGACTTGCTCACTTTCAGGTCTTATTTCTATCTCTTTTTTCTTTTGGGGTTTATATTTTCTAAGTCCTTTGATTTTTCTTTTGGGACTTTTTACCCTCTTTTTGACTTTTTATTATTTTTTTCATTTTTTCAAAATATGGGAAAAAAACTTGCAAAAAGCAAGATATGTAAATATTTACAAGACTTATCAAAGTCAATTCAAAATTTATGAACCCTATTATTATAGGACCCTAACAGTGGCTCCACATGGGGATGACATTTCCTGGTGAAATATCAAGAATTTTGAGACTAGTAGCCTTTATAATTTGACTGTGATGACCCTGTAAATGTCTTATGATATCTATAACTTATTCATACTTATGATATTCAGCTTTCAAATCTTAGGGCCTTCTCTTCGGGCTTCAACTTTTCTAGGGAAACATCCAATCCAATCTAAACTTTGTAATGTATATGTACAATGATCAAAGTGAATAAAAACTAATTGTTTGTTAACTCATGAGAGTAGTAGTGCTTCACCATTCTGCAATTTACCCGTCCTCCCTGGAGATCTGTTCCATCCATTTCTTTAAAAAAGAAATCATTATTACCTCTATATCCATAAATCGCATAAGGTCTTTTCCACATAAAATCAAATTTTCCATGTTTTCCTTTGTCTTCTCTTCTGGAATCCCACTTTAACAATTTATCTCCTATGTAGAAATCATCCTCTTTAGTCTTTTTATCAAAAAATTTCTTGATTTTATCCTGAATGACTTGAGTTTTGATATAAACTTCCTCCCTTTTTTGTTGCAAGTGAATAGTTTGATTGATCCTTCTTTGAATGTCATTTGTTTCCACTTGTAACTCTTGGATAATTTTCATCACTAGTACACTTAGGGAGGATGGAAAAACATCATCCATTCCATAGACAAGTTGGTAAGGGGAAGTATCTATGGATTTTTTAGTAGTAATCCTATTTGCACATAAGGCATTGACTAACTTCTTATTCCAAGTCTTTTTATTATCTTCAACTAACTTTTTGATGATATTTACAAGGCTTTTGTTTAAGGATTCAGCTAGGCCATTACCTTGGGGGTAATATGCAGTCGAATGGCCTAAGGTAATATGGTATTTGTGGAAAAATTCAATCATTTTTTTGGATTTGAATGCTGCTACATTGTCAGTAATTATCTTTTGGGGGCATCCAAACCTTGAAAGAATGTTGTTTTCTAGGAAGGAAATAATGACAGTATTTGTGGCTTGTCTAGGGGGTATGGCTTCAATCCACTTAGTAAAATAATTAGTGGCTGTCAAAATCCACTTATGTTGGCCTGAAGAAGGGGGGTGAATTTCACCAATGAATTCTAAACCCCATTGTTGAAATGGAATTTCAGTTGAAATAGGCTTTAAAGGGAGGGGTAATAATTTCTTCTTACCCTAAAAAATTTGGCATTTATGACATGAATTTACATACTTTTTGACATCAGGTAGGCCAGTAAAAACCAACTCTCAGGATATTATCTGTTGTATTTTTCCAATATAAGTGTCCTCCATAGTCACCTGCATGAAATTTTCAAGTATTTTGTCAGCTTCTTCCTTTAGTAAACAATTTAATAAAATCCCAATATGATCTCTCCAAAAAAAGTACATTATCTAAGATACAAAATCTTACTGCTTTAAGTTTTAAGAATTTGGCTTTGGTTCTTGACATCCAGGAGGATCTTGTAATTTTTGGAGTACAAATATGATATATGTATACCAAGGTGAGTCTGATAAGGCTTCACTGATCGATGGAGTCACCATCTCTTCCTGATCATCTACTTGAGCAATAAAATTTATCTCTAGGGCATTTCAGTTAGATTCAGCCATAAGTATGGCTAATCCTTGACCTTTGATGAGTTTGGTGGGTTTTATCTCTATGTCATATTCTAATACAGTGGCGATTCATTTACCTCTTCTTTCATTTGGACCATCCTATGTAAGAATGTCTTTTACTACTGAATTTGGGACATAGGCAATTCTATGAGAGTAGAGAATATAAACTCTAAAGTATTTAATGGCCTTAACCAAAGCTAGGGCTTGTTTTTCCATAATGTTGTACTTCAAAGGGGCATCTTTAAGATTCTTATTGAAAAATTCTATGGGTTGTTCAAATCCTTGGTCATTTTTCTGCAGTAAAACTGCAGCAATGGTGTCTTCTGAAGCAAATGAAAAAATTATGAAATCTTTCTTAAAGTCAGGACTTATTAGGACTGGAGTTTTGGTCAAGGCTTGTTTGATAGAGTCAAATGATTTTTTAGCCTCAACAGTCCATCTAAGAACTGAATCTTTTTTTAGCATGTTATTTAGTTCTCTAATTATCTCAACTAAATTAGATATAAATCTTCTTAAAAAATTTATCTTACCTAGAAAGGCCTGTAATTTTTTGATGTTTCTTGGTGGACTGATGTTCAGAATTGCTTCTATCCTAGCAGGATCTATCCTGATTCCTTATTTTGAAATTATGTGTCCAAGTAACTTACCTTCTTCTAATCCAAATAGACTTTTCTTAGGATTTAAAGAGATGCCATATTTCCTACACTTAATAAAGACTTGTCTCAAATGATCCAAGTGTTCATTATCTGTTTTGGAAAACACAGTAATGCCATCTAAATAAATTACTAAAAACTCATGTATTTCCTTTGCAAAAGCTATGTCCATAGCCCTTTGAAAGGTTGCTCCTGTATTCATTAGAACAAAAGGCATTTTTACATACATAAAAGTGCCCCAAGGAGTAGTAAATGTTGTTTTAGCTTGATCTTCTTTTTGGACTAAGATCTGGTTGTATCCTAAAAAACCATCTAAAAGAGACATCCTAGAAGAATCAACTACCCTTTGTAATATATGATCCATTTTAGGTAAAGGGTAATTATCCTTCAAGGACACTTTTTTTAGATTCCTAAAGTCAATACATAATCTTATCTCTCTTGTTTTCTTTCTTGTAGGAACTAGATTTGAAACACAATCAGAATATTTGATTGGTGCAATGATCTATGCATCATACATTCTTTTCACTTCTTTTTCTATCAAAGGTAATAAAACAGGGTTAATTCTTCTCAACTTTTGTTTAAATGGCTTCTGATCTTCTTTTATTGGAATTTTATGTTGGATTATGCTGGTATCATAGGATTTGAGATCCTCATAACTCCAAGCAAAGACATCTTGATATTCCTTTAAAAGAGTAATGTATTTTTCCTTCTCTTGTTGAGGTAAAATTTTGGAAAGTTTGATTGTTTTGGGTTTTAACTCTGTTCCAATGTTGCATTCTTCTATATCAGATCTAACTGGCTCCATTTTTTGTTTTCTAGCTACATCATTTGAGTCAAAAAGATCTTCTAAGGGAGTTAAATCTTTAGGTAAGAAATTATCCTCAAGATTCAATATGTCTGATTCATCCTCAATAATTTCTTCAATCTCTACTTTCTCTAAGTTATCTATATCATCTTGAATAAATCTAGTTGGTTTATCAAACTTTATTCTATTTACATATGAGTTATTTAAATATATTTCACAATCCAAATCATGATTTATAGTACAATTTGTATCTATAATACAATTCTGAAATTCACCTTCATTGTTCATAAACTTGTAAATATGTTCATCCTGAGAAATTTTTTTCCAATACTTAAGATTATCTGGAATTATTGGCCTATGCTTGACTTCAGTAATATATATTTGATTAGGTTGGAATGGTAAATTGCATGTACTAGCAAAAGTTGCAAGACAATGAGCTTGTACATTTTGTTTTCTAGGTATAGCAGCAAAACTTACATTCCAATAAATCATTAGTTAAATCTATGACAGTGTCTCTATATCTGCTTAGTCTAGGATTGTAAACAGAATAAATTCCATTTACTTGTTTTATGATCAACTCTGAGTCTCCCATGATTAAAATTATTTTACTTCCTGAGTTTATAATGATTTGGAGTCCTAGGATGAGGGCTTCATACTTAGCCATATTATTTGTACATTTAAAATTGAGTCTGAAAACATGGCCTTCTGAGTGATTAGTCTCCATATTTTTTATCCAAACTCTCGCTCCTGCTCCTAAATTATTCATTGAACCATCAAAGTCTAAATGCCATATATATTCATGAAAAATATTATCATTATTTGGTGCTCTCTTTTTCTCTACTAGTTCAGTTTGGATTTCATTAGTTTCAAAGTTACGTAGGATAAAAGAATCAAGGTCAGTTGGTGTAGAGTAAATGGGGTAGTTTATAGATATTTCAGCACTACTTACCATTTTCTTCATCAATGTTTCCCTATATAACTTTTTAGGCTGGCCAAAAACTGATATAGTAACATAAGACATGTCCAATTGTAGAGATCCCTGTAACTTTGCTCCCCATGAGCAAGAAAGTAACATTCCATATTTTGGTGGGATATCAGCTACTACAATGTCCATTAATATACTCTTACCAGGATATTGAACTAGTGTTACACACAGATCTTTGATTAAACCTAGGCATTTAACTTTACTTGAATCAAAAGAAAACAAATCTTTGTATGGCCTTGTAATTTCTAGATTGAGAGTTTCTATTATGGCTTTAGGCATTAGATTATGGGAGGCTCCTGAATCTAGCATGGCATTGTGTAAAATTTGATCATGAATGGTAAGTGTTGAGGAGGTAAATCCCCTCTGCGGACAGAGGCGATCCCTACTAGCCCAGCAGGGGTCTAGCAACAATCATCAAATGCTACAGCGCAAGTTCCTAATTGCGAATAAATAGACCAACGATGGAGGCCTACCTGGAGTCCAGTGCTATGATCGTAGAAGAGACAGCGTTCCCGTTCCTCAGCCTTGACAGATCACGATCTCCACGATCTCCGTGAATGGACACCTGCACATGCAAGAAACAACACGAATACAAGCATAAAATCCAAAATACGCAACTATATATCAGTCAGAAAGGATATAACTCATTATTAACATAAGTGAAAAACAGAGTGGAACCATAACCGGTAGTCATTCATTAATAAACAATCGAAAGAGAGTACAACCAATGTTCTGACGCCGCGGTCTCCTTCGGAAGGGTCCCCAGTCGTTCACGTCTCGCAAAGCTCGCCAGGGAAAGGGAAAACCTCTCTAGAGTCTCTCGACGATAGTCTCCTTACTTGAGTCGGCCTTAAGGGAAGAAAGAGGGCTCTTACAGCACAAAGGCTCTTGGGAATTCAGAGATTCAAAGCTTAGGCACTTCAAGACTAGCTTGCAATGGCAATAGGCAAGCTTTTATAGATGGGGAAGGAGGGATTTGGGATCCCTATTATTGTGGGATTGGCCCTATCATCAAGGAAGGTTCCATGAGAGGTGGCAAACCACTTCCCTTCCATGGAACTCCCATAGCCAAACCTCCCAGCTCAAGATAGGCAATGGTTTCTGAGTTTGTTGAAACACAACTTCCGCCATATTTATTTTAAAAACACTCCTTAAATTGGCTAGCGTGACTGCTGCTCTGGGACAGAGCGCCAATTGGCGCGGCCTCTTTGTAGGATTTTCCCCATTGGCGCGAGTGATGAACTGTCTTCCCGCGCCAATGCAAAAGGAGATGTTTTCATGGTTTTTTGCAAGAAGATGTCTTTAGGGAAATTGAAGCTCATGTTTAGAGGAATGCATTGATGATGATTTCAAGGCATGACAATGTTCACAGGTCACAAAATGGGTCCTCCATTGTGCGGGACGGGGAATGGTAGGGACGGTGACAAATTACTGTGTAACAGATGCCCCCTAAAGTATGAGGCCCGAGAGAGAGAGGGGTGAAATGCTTTACGAGAACATGTTCAGCTAAAGCCCTGCCGTCGGAAAACCTGCGTAGAAAAATACAACTGATATCTCAAGTACATGATGTATATGCGGTATGGGCACAACCATCCGAAACAGAGTACACTATAATCCAGATCCAGGGTATGGGCGCAGCCATCCAGCGAGGATCAGATAAACAGACTCAGGTATGGTCACAGCCATCCAATCAGTGAGTCATGTACATAATGATAATAATCCACAATCGCAGCCTGGATTACAACATACACAATCCAGGGTCTTACGCTCCATCTCGACCCAAACAAAGTACAAGTTCAAGCATGCGAATATGTGAGCTGAAGTCGAACATGCAAGAACATCATCTGATTACTAGCCAATGACGAGAGCTGTTAACAGACGCAAGAGGAACCACCAATAATGACAATGGCCCTCAAGGTACTACAGGTACAATCTACGGCGTGCGAATCAATGAGCTGGCGTCGAACACCCGTATAATCACTCGATCAGAGGCCAATGATGAAAACCTCATGTCGAATGCGACGAACCTGCCATTGAGGCATGCAGGCTCCAAGGTACCATAAAGGAGTCTCTAGATCAACTTCCTGGATAATGAGCTGAAGTCGACAGGAAATGACCTTGATCGAAGGTGGGCAATAATGTTTCCCACATCATCGACACGAGACAGAGGAACATGATGTTTTGTTGTGAATCAGGATCGTATGAGAATCAGAGGAAGGTTGATATTCGCAGAGGCCAACTTCTCTTGAATATATAAACGGCACGACAGTGGACTTGGCAGTATTTGACATCAACGGATCAGAGGTCATGGTGACAAGGCAATGAGCAGATGAGAAGTCAAAAGGGATTATCCAAACCCATGGAGGCAAAGTGAAGAAACGAGATGAGATGTCCCCAACCCGACATGAATGCAGACAAGTGCCATGTTCAAGAGCGACATACTGCCGACGACAACGATGATGGTTCCACTTTTCCCCACCATTTCTGGAGAGTACCCCAATTATTTTTGATAAAAAGCTTGAAGGGGATAGCATATGCTTGTAATATAAGTCCGCCCTTCGGGTGAATCCATCCTAATGAATTTAACGAGTCCTAGGAAGGAGAAACTCGGAGAACGTCATTTCGACTGGATCCGATGTCATCAGGGTTTAACGAGTCTGACAAAGGAAGAACTCGGCGTCTTTTCATATTTAGAGAGTTTGAAAAGACAGCAGAAAAGTAAACTCCAGCGGTCCCTTTTCGTAAATAGTTCCTCGGACCCGAAAAGGTAGAAAACAATATCCGAGAAAACCTCCTAGTCGCGATAGGCTAGGGTATTCCTTTTTCGTAAATAATCCATCCCAGCCCGAAAAAGGGGTAAACGTATACTGGGTGGATGTCGATTCGTGTCCAATTTAACGAGATTGAAACGACAAGGGCCTCGGCAATCTTTTCATGTTTAGAGAGTCAGAAAAGAGCTGAAAGATGACTCCAAAGTGACTTTTTCGTGTATTTACCGAGTCCGAAAAAGTATAAAATACAACTCGTTTCCATCGTTAAAGTCGCAAAAACCTGCTGCTGCACATACCAAGCAAGCGTAAAACCCATTTTCGACATAACATATTAAAATATTTGATAAAAATAACTTTTAAAACTCATTTTATGTCAAAAAAGTTATAAATATGCCAAAATGGTAAAAATAAAATTACATTTACTATTTACCTTGGTAAAAAGCAGCAGTGGTCCATTTTGGAGTGCGAACTTCTAACGGCGATTGCGACAGATCCGGTTGACCATTCAGATTCTCGTCTGCTACAGGTAAAAGGCGCTTCCCTGTGCTTCATTTCAATACATTTTTAATAGTTTTCCCTTATGTATCAGCCCTCTGTGGCCACTCTTTGAATTTTTAGGGCTGCGCTCATTGGCGCGGGTATCGGGCACGGACCCACGCCAATGGGCTTTTTTATGCAAAGGGCTCGCGCCACGTGGCACGACTGTTCACAAAATAGCCGCGCCAGTGGCCGAACCTAAAATTTCACCTAAAAATTCGAGATTTTAACCAAATTGAATGAAATTTGAAGCCTACCAGAGATCTTATTAAGGGTTTATGACCATGTGGATGCAGGAAATCAAGCAAAATGGTGATTGAGTGGAAAGAGCGAGAGCATGGAGAAGAGGATGAACAAGCCATAGAAAGTGAGGCTTGCATGAATGCCCTCAGAAACTGTGGGCTAAAGAAGTTCCTCCTTACACCCTGTCTACGAGCTCAGCCCGAGCTCCTCCAGTATTTGATCAGTATTTGGGACGAACATGAACAAGTGTTCAAGTTGCGAGATCAGGTATTGGAGCTGGAGGTTTCTGATGTGTATTTCATCACCGGATTGTCCCGCAGAGGCCTGGTACCCATCTTGACTGGGAGCAGACCATCTGGCGAGAAGATGGAAGAAGTGATGGCACGAGTGTGCCAAGGAGCACAAATGGGATGAGGGAGCAAAAAGGTGGATATCCACACTATCCCCGATCTGGCATTGAGAGTTGTCCTACATACCATCACGCGGGCTGCAGGGTCGCAGGCAACGCACGAGGCCACAAAGGCCCAACTCCTGCTAGCCTTAGAATGCATGAGTCCCTTACTGTTTGACTGGGCAACAACAGTAACAATAAACATGAAGAGACAGCTCACAAAATGCAAGCAAGCTAAACTGAAACAGTTTGGCTATGGTTCCATCCTAGTATCGTTCATTCTGGAACGCTTACCAATCTTCCAGGGCCAAGGGGCCATAGTAGCAGATCCAATACCACGAGAGCCAAGAATGGCTCGCTGGGCAGCACTAATTCCCAGAGCTGGAGGCGGCCAACAAATGTCCTGGAGACCGGAGTTCTTTAGGTGGTTACGGCGCCAGTTGATTGTAGTGGAGGACTGGCCATATGAAGGAACTGACTTCACCGGAGACCCAGATCTCCCACTGCCAGAAGGAGAGGACTGGGACGAGGAGTTGGGTAAGACCTCATGTTTTTTATTTTTATGTTTTATGTTTTTTTTTTGTTAATACATATTCGTCCTAACACATTTTATATATATGTATGCAGATGTGGGACCTGAGAGACCAGCTGGTATGTCTCCAATTTCACGGAGGACTCATCTCGCCCCTGATCCTTAGGGAGAGGGCACAGGAGGAGAGGAGTTGATCCATAATCTCGAGGGCATTGCCCGAGGGATCCTGGACTATGCTCGGCTGGCGGACGTACCAATGGCATACCAGCGTCATACGGTGGGAGTTCCAAGTCGGATCCACCGAATCCTGAGATGCTTAGTGCGTGCAGTTACATGCTATCATGAGCACCATGTGGATTAGCTCTTAGGGATTATACCACACCTATTTTTTGAGAGACATATCGTCTCCAGATGTACTTAAGACGATTATGTATATTTTGATTTTCGTGATGGACACTGTGCAAACATTTCGACACACACACACACATATATATATATATATATACATATGACTATTTTGGATGGATATTTTACATGTGATGATGTTTTTATATGTCATGCGAATGTCTAATACAAATGTAATCTAATGCATCAGTTACATAACAAACGACCCAATGCAAAATGTATTCACACAATGTATCTACTCACACATTTCATTTTTATGCAAGCTTAAAAGCACACACGAACACACACACATGCAAACTATGCTTGGAATTGAATTTTATTTTTAAACAAGCTTAAAAGCACACCTGTCAATAGATATGCAAACTATGCTTGGAAACAGGGAAAACGGGTATGCCCCCCAGCGTGGTGTCTCAATTCGAGGTGCATGCCCCCCCAAGCTTCAGTCCATTGAAAATGGAGTGAAGGTTCAAAACAAAAATTCGAATTGAACATGCTTGTGTTTCATTATTTTAACGAGGTTGACACACTTAAAAGAACCATCCTCAAACAACTTGTTTCATTGTTTTTAGGAGCTCGACACAAGTGGAGGAACTATGCTCCGAGAACCTGGTTTCATTTTTTAAAGAGCTTGACACAGGGGGGAAACTGTGCTCTAACTGACTTACATCAAAATGAACAAGAAGGCGGTTCTTCCAAGAGTTCCACTCTCGATGGAAGGAAAACATCCTGGAAGTCAGGGCCCAATGCCCCCAGTACACTATGCACGACGGTGTCTTCACTGAGTGTGGGCACAGGGTAGGTAGCCACATAGTTGACCTGCGGTGGGGCAGATACAACGAGTGGATTAAAACTAGGAGGGGGTGATGGCAGACCAGTTGCCACATTAGGACCAAAGAACGAAAGCTGATCAATGGTCACGATCCGTCCTTCATGCGGAAAACAAACCACACGAAAAAGGGAGGAGACAAGCGCTCCCATGGCATAGGTGTAATCGCGCCCCAGGAGCAGATTGAAGTCCAAGGGGCCTGGAATGACCATCACATCCATATGGACGGTTTTGCCTCCCAAAGTAATCGGTAACCTTGGAAGGATCCCCAACGGTTGACTCGTCCTTCTGTTAAAAGTCAACAGATTCTGCGTATCAGGCCCAAGCGGCGGCGAACCGAAAGCTTGCCAGATAGTTGAGGATAGAATACTAATAGAGGCACCTTCTTCTATAATGGTGCTGGGTACAACCAAACCAAGATCCTGTACTGTGATCTCGAAAGGCACGTAAGACGGAAGGCGGAATTCTGCAAATCGACTCCAATCAAAGGAGGTGACCAGACTACTCGGAGGGGATACCATCGAACCGAGAAGGTCTTCCCCTGGTGTTATGGAAGAAGGAGCATCCTCCATAACCTCCATCTCGAAGGCGGGAGGGATATCCTCCGGAGCCTCCATCATGGGAGGTGGAGGAGGAGCTTCTTGAAGTATGGGGACAAGAGAATCTTTCTCCAAGTCTGAGGAATCTAAAGAAACCAGAAGAACATGAGGGGTGTGAGGTCCACTGTCGACAGAAAAGACCTGGTGCACCGCGGACGGGGCCAGTTCAACCGATCCCACGACCAATGGTTGGTCAGGAACGGATTCATGAATTTGAATTTCCGAGGGAGTGGGATCGACCAAGGATGACTCTTGACTAATCATAGGATCAGCTGGTGGAGGACTCAAAGAGAGCTGTTTATAACCAGCCGGGAGGCGTGGTGTAGAAACATTTGAGTTGTCCAAAACTTGCTTGGCGTCATCGATATACGGACAAAGGTGAATGGCATGGCGCCCTTCACACAACTTACAGGGATTGGTAATCTTACCCTGCTTGTTAGGAGTCTTACCAGCAGCAGCTGAAGACGTGCCCCCAACCTGACTCCCAAAAGCCAAAGGCAATGGTGGACGACCGCTGGACCATTCTTCAAGCACCTTGGGAATGCTAGGGCAGTCTCGAAGAAGATGGTCTCCCGTGCACAACATGCAAGGGAACTTGACTTTCCGCGGAGGGTTGGAAGGTTTATCAAGAGGAGGCGTGTCAGAAACAGTAGCGGCAGCTTTAGCCTCTCTTTTATCAGACTTCTTCTTCTTTGTCTTCTTCTTCTTCTTCTTAGCCACCTGGTTACTTGAATCCAGACTTTCACCAGGCGAAGTAGAAGATGACAGAGCGCAGCAGAGACGAAGATTGCGAAGAGGGGAGAGGTCCACCTTGGAATCAACATGATGTTGTTCGGAGTGGAGGAGTCGATTGACCGATGAGCGAGACATTCGGGACCCTGAGAGGTTGAAAACAACCAAACATGCAACCCAACAGTTAACCCAGGAAGGGACAACGTTGCCATATAAGAAGCAGCAACATTTCCAAAAGGAGGAAAAGGACCAGGATTCCCATCGGAGGGGATTCCTTGGTTGGTGAACTCCGGAAAAGTTTCCATTAGAAACAATCTTCAGAAAAACACCCTAAGGAAACTAACTTTAACCAGGAATATTTCGTGGGCAGTTAATTTTTTAAAACATTGAAACAAAACTCTACCGTTTCATATTTTAAGAGTCGAGAAACAGGAAAAAGGTGACTCTATCACTTTCAGATTGGAAACAAGCGTGAAAGGACAAGCGCTTGATGATCTTTTCAAATTTAAAGAGTCAGAAAAGATCAAAATGACTACTCTGGTAATCTAGGCAAAGGGTGTACCAAATAACCGTGAACTGCAATATACACCTTGGTTTCAAAATGAAAGAGAAATCAACCAATGAATTTCCGTACGTGCAGGCAATCTCCCTGAATGCTGTGTTCGGTGTATCACGGGTATAGGGCGGCAGCCTCGGCTTCCTGTGGATAAAGGATTGAAAACCTAGAGGGGTCTCCCTTTATATACGCGACGGTACGGGGAGCACAAGTCCGTGCTAGCGCTGTCTAAAGCCAAAAGGCGAACGACAGCTGCTAGGTTTAAAGACGCCGGAACACGTCTCTAGCCTAGACCTCTAAATATGTTTTGTTAGATTCCAACGATGCCTTAGTGTAAATTGAGTAGATTTTAAAGTTGATCTTCAATTACGTTTCAGTTTTCAGGCCCTAACGAATGTGTTGTTTCAAAAACTCCTAAATGCAAAGCTACATGCCACAGTACACCATTTCGTTCAATAAAAACTAGCTACAGAAGAGTTGAGAATCTTTACACAAACAAAATGATCGGAAGACAAACAATGAGATCTCTAATGCAACTAATGAAATCGAAAATTTTTCATTCCAATCACTAATTACTAGTAAAATCGAAAAATTTCAATTTGCACTAATCAACCAAAAGCAAAAGAGATTTTTTTGTTGTTGTAATTTTCAATGTTTGATAGTTAGATGCACTAAACAAATTGAAAATAAATGGAACAACTTGAGAAACGATATTGAGAGAGCAAAACGAACAAATTTCACTCAATGACACAAGCAATCAGATCTCAAATCGACCAAAGTCTCTCAAAACCAAGAAAAAGACTCAAAGGCTCCAATGGACCGTGTGATCTAGGCCCAAAGCCAAACCAAACGAAATTTGAATGAAGAAACGAGAAATCACCCAAAAATCGCAACAAAACAGTGAACAACTACTAAAAGGGTGCGGAGGAGCAATCAGAGAGTTGACTAGATAAACGAAACACCAAAACTCCCAAGGAGGGCTCGATACACAAAGCCACTAGATGCCCTAGGGCTTAAAACGTGAAATCGATAGATAAAAGCAAACAACCAAAGGACGAAGGCAAATTCCCAGTCAAACAGGACCCCAACACACTCAGGTAGTCGAAAAATCAAGAAGAAAAACACTGACCAGACCTAGAGAGCTCAAAACTGAGCAAACTCAAATACCCTACAGGAGTGGCGCAACTGTAAGGCTGCAACTGGTGCCAGCAAACAATTGGTGCAGGCTATACAAAAGCAACATGCGCCAATTGGCGCAACTGTCGGGCTAAAAAGCGCGCTAGTCGAGTTTCTCAGCCAAAAACAAAAAAGAACTACTCCAGAAGCAGATCAATGTAAACTAAGCAAACCAAGAAGAAAAAAACAGCAAAAGAACCCAGCCCAGAAGGCTAACCAAGCAAGGAGAATCATAAAACAATAAAAACGAGACAATCCAAACGAGACAGTGAAATCTAGACGATCCCCAGTCGAGTCGCCAAATTGTTGAGGAGGTAAATCCCCTCTGCGGACAGAGGCGATCCCTACTAGCCCAGCAGGGGTCTAGCAACAATCATCAAATGTTACAGCGCAAGTTCCTAGTTACGAATAAAAGACCAAAGATGGATGCCTACCTGGAATCTAGTGCTATGATTCGTAGAAGAGACAGCGTTCCTGTTCCTCAGCCTCGGCAGATCACGATCCCCACGATCTCCGTGAATGGACACCTGCACATGCAAAGAACAACACGAATACAAGCATAAAATCCAGAATACGCAACTATATATCAGTCAGAAAGGATATAACTCATTATTAACATAATTGAAAACAGAGTGGAACCATAACCGTAATCATTCATTAAATAACAATCGAAAGAGAGTACAACCAATGTTCTGACGCCGCGGTCTCCTTCGGAAGGGTCCCCAGTCGTTCACGTCTCGCCAAGCTCGCCAGGGAAAGGGCAAACCTCTCTAGAGTCTCTCGACGATAGTCTCCTTACTTGAGTTGGCCTTAAGGGAAGAAAGAGGGTTCTTACAGCACAAAGGCTCTTGGGAATTTGGAGATTCAAAGCTTAGGCACTTCAAGACTAGATTGCAATGGCAATAGGCAAGCTTTTATAGATGGGGAAGGAGGGAGTTGGGATCCCTATTATTGTGGGATTGGCCCTATCATCAAGGAAGGTTCCATGGGAGGTGGCAAACCACTTCCCTTCCATGGAACTTCCACAGCCAAACCTCCCAACTCAAGATAGGCATTGGTTTCTGAGTTTATTGAAACACAACTTTTGCCATCTTTATTTAAAAAACACTCCTTAAATTGGCTAGCATGACTGCTGCTCTGGGACAGAGCGCTAGTTGGCGCGGCCTCTTTGTAGGATTTTCCCCATTGGCGCGAGTGATGAACTGTCTACCCGCGCCAATGCAAAAGGAGATGTTTTCATGGTTTTTTGCAAGGAGATGTCTTTAGGGAAATTGAAGCTCATGTTTAGAGGAATGCATTGATGATGATTTCAAGGCATGAAAATG